>CM046424.1:4141275-4341275 GCA_025506505.1 Flaveria sonorensis
GAAAAACATCAATCCTTAGTTACGAACCTTAAATATTTCCAACCTCAACACAAAAAAGTCCTTTGTTGACCACTGATTTTGTCTATTTATGCAATTTGTAGAACTTGAACTTTCTACCTCTAAATATAGAAGAGGCATCTTATCACAAGAAAAATGTGGAGAT
Organism: Flaveria sonorensis; assembly: GCA_025506505.1. NCBI lineage: Eukaryota > Viridiplantae > Streptophyta > Magnoliopsida > Asterales > Asteraceae > Flaveria > Flaveria sonorensis. The sequence goes on from CM046424.1 coordinate 4,141,439, forward strand.
AATAAGCTAACGATGCATAAAAAAAAGAAAAAAAAAAAACGTGATTTGAGTTTATTTTTGTAACGACGTTTGAAATTACCTCTATTACCTGAGTGATTTTTTTGAAATGGATATAAACTTTTGATGTTATTTTTAACGCTTCAGGTCCGATTCACCGAAAAATACTGTTAAGTATAAGATGAAACCCACCACTTAAAAAAACTTGTTTAAGTAAGATTTGAAACTAAACATAAAAATATTCATACTCAAACATTGGACCAAAAGTCCTTTGGTGTGATTTGAGCTTACTACACTCCTTTTCAACAACTACCAACAAACAAAAACACCGGATCCTACCGTTGACAAAATAAATTGTATGGCTAGCGATTGAACGGAATTTGTAAGAAGTCCCTGTCCATGAGAATTCTACGCAATATTATCGTCGAGTGAGTAAAATATACGCACACCAATGATCTTTAGGTCAAGTGATTAAGCTGAGAATCCAAAACATGTAAATATAAAAGGGTGAAGTCTCAATCTAGTAAAAATACTCAGAGTTGATCCAGTGAGTTTTTCAGTTATGAGTTTCATTCTGAGGGGCTAGGTAGGGGTGTTTATAAACGGATATTTGAAATTTTTTTATAAAAATATCTGAAAATACACGAAAACATCCGAATTTTTTAATTAATATTATTATTTAATATTTTTATAAAAATATTTCGGATAATTCGGATATTCGAATATTTGAAAATCCTCAAAAATACAATTTCGAATCCGAATTCGAAATTTAGAATATCTGAATTTTAGATATTCGAAATTTCAGATATTCCGGATTCGGATTTTCGTATATTACAGATTCGGTTTCGGATACGAATATGTTTGAACACCCTTAGGGTTGGGTACAACCGGTAGAAAATAAATAAACGAGCCTGATTAAATAAATGTTTCTTTAACATGATCGTATATTATTGTTAAAAAGATTGCCCTAATATACAGACATCTCATATTATAAATCGACACCCCCTATACGTCTCGTATGGCACCATACGCGGCGTATAGGTCGAATACACTGAAAACAAAGAAAAATTCAGAGGGCTGTCAGAGAGCTATACGTCTCATTAGCATATACTACACATATAGGGTTATATGATGCGTATAGCAAATTTCGAAACTGACAACGAGAAAAAATTCAGGGGGTTATTAGAGGGGTTATTCACCTCGTATAAGACTATACGACCCCTATACGATGCGTATGGGACTATACGACCCTTATACGATACGTATGAGACTATACGACCTGTATAAAAATTCGAGATGTTAATTTATAATTTTAAGTTGGTATCGTATACACGTCCTTATAAAATTCACGCACGAAGCCACACACCCACCCATATTCTCTCTCCTGTCGTCATCAAAGCTCTCTAAGTAGGCCAACATCTTTAGAATATTTGCATTTTAGTTCCCATCTTTATATCACTTGTTTCTATACACTATGGAAACGAAAACATATGTTTGGGTCTCTTTACTTCAAGTAACGTGCCAATTGGAAAACATCAACGATCCTTATTCCTTTTACCAAATCGAACTCCTCAACGCGAGTCGTTCAAAACTCAAAAGTTCGTGCAACACAAAGATAGGTGAACAGATATTATTTATCAAAAGAAAAAAAATGAATTAAGTGAACAACTGATAAACTAATGATTTGATTATGATTGTATTTATAATTGATTTTGTTATTCGATTACGGTTAAATGTGTATAAATAACTGTAAAAGCGAAAAAATTTACTACTACAAATCAAATTTATTCGATTTTTGTTATTCGATTATGATTAAATGTGTATAATATTGTTTTGGACCATGATAAATAGGATATGATTAGAAATCCATATAAAGTATAAACCCTAAATAAATTAAGTGGTGAATTAGTAAAGTAGTGAATAATATGAAAATTAAAAATTGCTTCACAATAAAATAGTTACGTCGTTCTGTTTTAGATATCAACTACTCTAATGAAAGGCTAACTAGGTGCACACATGATAATACCATATTTCTCTATCAATTTTCTTCACTTTTCTCTTCCATTAAATAATCATAATAATTACTATTAATATTATTAATATTTTTAGATTAAAATAATTGTTAATAAATTAAGAAAGAGGTATTTTTATTAATGTTTTTTTACAAAAATAAATGTTTATAAAACTAGAAAATTTCTAAAACATCAAACATTTTTTTAAAGATACAAAATATTTTTGAATTGATGTTTTTTAAAGTAAAATTTTTATTAAAAAAAGAATTAAAATTGAGAGGTATAATAAGAAAGTTTTTAAAAATAATATTTTTTAAACATTGTTTTAAACAAAATTTCATTCTATTTATAATAAGAAAGATTTTAACCCGATTAATACATGGTTTACTAAATCTAGTTTTAAATCTTAAAATCATGTCGGTCGTTTTTATCCTCTTTGTTGAGTTATTTATGAGCAGTGCAATGGAGGTTCTCATCGTGTTATCTCGTGCGAATTTTTTTTTTTTTTTTATGTTAGCTTCACTTTAACTGATCTACTTAGAGACAAGTTCAAAGATTAAACTACAATAAAATTTCTCTATAGGATAACATGTTATAGAAAATTTGCCAACTGAAAAATATTGAAACCCGGCCTATTATTTGCTAATTTTTTATTACCCTTCCTTACAAACTAAGATCGTCATCTATATACACACCTTCCACAAATAATGACCTATAACTCACAAATATATTTAGAAGTGTTGAGAACTTTTTCCCTACATAATTTTTTATCTTTCTACCCTAATAAAAAGGTAACTAAAATGGACACTTGTTAACATCATATTTTTTCTCAATAAATTTTTCCCGCTTATATCTTTTATTTAATGTTCACAATAATTACTAATAATATATTAATTTTTTTTAAATTAAAATATTTTTAATAAATTAAAAAAGAAATAATATTATTAATGTTATTTTCTAAATCTTCATACTTAATAAAAGGTTAACTAGAATGGATACTTATGAATACCACATATCTTCTTTACAAATTTTTCTTGTTCTCTCTCTTATTTAAGGTTCACATTAATAACCAATAATATTATTTTATTCTTTTTAAATTAAAATATTTTTTAATAAATTAAGAAAAAATAATATTATTAATGTTATTTCTAAATATACAAATTTTATAAAATGAGAATTTTTTCTAAAACATCAAACTTTATTAAATATAAAATAATTTAAAATTGGTGTTTTTAAAAATAAAACTTTTATAACAAAAAAATAATTAAAATTAAAATTAAATTAGAAAGTTTTTAAAAATAATATTTTTTATAAACGTTTATTTTGAAATAAATTTTCAACTTAGTTATAATAAGGAAGGTTCAATCAAATATTGTTTTAGAATATCATCTTATAAATAAAAAAGTTTTTATTATATTAAGTATTTAATTATAAAACCCGTGTATTACACGGTTAACTAAAGCTAAGTTTTATATATAAAATGATTGAATATAGTTTATTAGTCTCTCTTGAAATTAAAAAAAAAAGTAGTGGACAAATTTAATTTTATATACAATGTAGACATGTATAAATGTATAAATGTATATACTTACACTTGCGTAACTAAACAAATAAAAAGTTTAAAACATATGAAAACATTACTTTGATGATTTTATGTTGCTTTAATAATTTTTAACGTACATAACCACACAAATGTATATAATAAATATATAATTTAAAATTACAAACTGTTAGTATTAATATTATGATTTTAATATTTTATGGGTTCTTAATGATATGGCCCTATTAGATATACATTATATAAACATATACATATATATATATATATATATATATATATATATAATATAATATATATATATATAATATATATATAAGGGTTACATATATGTAAGTACGTGTTACAAAGTGTAAAACTAAGAGTACCTATATGTAGAGTTATGTATATGTAAGTAAGTATTACAAAGTGCACAACTAAGAGTTACGTACATGACCTCATACAAGTTACGTATATGTAACTCGTTTCTTCACATAGACGTTTCTTGCGTTATATAAAAAATATATATGACCTCAATATAATATTAAATTTTACTTAAAATACTTTATACAATTAAAAAGTTAAATCAATATAAGTTATATGATTGGGTAATGTGGTTTCACGGTCTTCAATTATAAACATATTTTCATTTGATCACTCTTATATATATATATATTATCTTACTAATAAGTTTTGTGTGATGAAAAAAACAAAGTTAACGTGAAAATATGAAAAAGAAGATAAAGTTGTAGGAGTAAAATGCAAAATGAGAAGCATTTAAGGAGGCAACGTCACGAGGGGTTTGCTACTCCTACTCGCATAGTCAAAGTTGAAGTGGACTATTCTTCGCCTAATCAAACTCACCGCTATCACGGTCTACGCGTCTTATTATGCTTCACTACACGCGCACACAGCATCAGCCGTCTTTTCGATTCAATATATGATTTTTTTTTTTTTACCTTTAATAAAATATTGACTTAATACACGGGTGGTCTCTGTGGTTAGCGTGCTTTCACTTTTGTTTTTTGACTATATAAAATTAAAGGTTGGTTCAAAATTTTTACAAACGTAACAATGATGGTCCCCGAAATGAATGGACGTTAAATTGACTCTTAAATTTTCTTTAATAAAAATATCCCTACACTCAATTTCTCTTTCACGGTCATCATTTTCAGCCGTCGCTCCCTTCATCGCCGGCAACTCACCTTCCACCGCCAGTGACTACCTCCACCCCCCACTTCACTTCATCTTCACCACCACCTCAGCAGAAAGCCGACTACCACTATGAAACCATTGTCCCGTCCATCTTTACCACCCTCTCTCTTTGGTAACCTGGTTAAAACCCTTCAGCCACCACCACCAAGAACAACGATGAATCCGATTGGTGATGATGGTCGGCAGTTTTAAAGGTTGTGGTGGTAATGGTGGTGATTGTAGGTTGAAGGTGTGCTGGTGGTGGTTGAAGGTTGAAGGTGGTGGTGGTGGTGGTGACAGTGTTGAAAGTGGTGTAGGTGGTGACGATGATGCTGGTGTTAAAGGTGGTTGATGTGGTGTTGGTGTTGAAGGTGATGGTGTGGTGGTTGAAGGTGATGTTGTTGGTGGTGAAGGCGAATGGTGGTGGTGGTGGTTGAAGGTTGAAGGTGGTGCACTGGTGCTAATGGTGGTGGTTGAAGGTGGTGTTGGTGGTAACAATGGTTGAAGGTGGTGATGGTGGTAGTGGTTGAAGGCTTGATGGTAGTAGAAGATATTAGTGGAGATGGTGAAGAAGAAAGGGTAAATGAGGGTTTGGTATGGTGGGCAAGGTAATTTTATCATTTCACAAGCACTTAACAACAAAAGTTAACGTCCATCGTTTTCAGAGACCATCGTTGTTACATTTGTGTAAAGTTTAGACAAACTTTGTAATTTTATAGAGTTAGAGATCAAAAGTAAGATCAGGCCTAATCACAAGGACCACCCGTGAAATTAAGTCTAAAATATTCTCGTATCCATGTGATAAGGTAATTTCACTTCTAGTTATTTTACAAGAAAATAAAAAATAAATTTTAGTCGTTCAAACTATCATGCATAGCAGTTAATAATTTAACTGATAATTTGATTAGTTATTTTTATTTTTACTTTTGTTGCCAAGTGCATTTTTGTTGGTATAATAATTGAATATTAATACTCGATTTGCTGTAGTTCTCACCCACGCTTATGATTATGATTGAAATAAAAAAGCAAGTGAAATCGAGTGGACGTTAAATTTAAATGGAGAGTAAATGATACTCATGGTTGAATTGTACTTGCTACTAAATTAAAAGTTGGGATTGTAATTGATCAAATTGACAGTATGAAAGTTTATCGGTAAATGCCTCTATTTTAGATTATTAAAATCAAATTACCTAAAAAATTACATAAATGGTCTTAATTGTTTACGTCATTGTCTTACATGAATTTAATATTTAACATGTACTCACACCTAATTTTGGCTTTAATTTTTATCATTTTACACCTATAAATATATATACACACACAGGAAAATTTACTATACAAAGTGATTTTTCGTACGATTGTACGAAGTTATCACGCAAGAATAAACGTTACAGGTGAATTATAACGCAAGCGTTAGAACTAATCACACCGAAATGAAATTATCACGTAAAGATGGAATTATCATGCAAGAAGTATTCTTGTGTGATAATTTCATTCTTGCGTGATAATATCAAGCACGTGTAAGCTTTTTTGGTAATTATTACTTGTTTTTACGTGATAATTCCATCCCCAAACTTCGTACATTTCGCATAGAAATGCACTTTGTATGTTGCCTAAGAGCAATCCCACCATTTCTTCTTCTTCTTCAGCGAAGCCGGCAGCCACCAACATATCCCTTTCACCAACGCTAGACGAATCACATTGCATAACGTATGTAAAATGTTAATTTTTTCAACCATAGTTTGATCCTCAGTTATTATATTAAAATTGTAATCACTAGTGAATAATTATAATTGTAATATAAGTTGCTTGATGTTTCAAACCTCGACCAAATGCGAAAAAAAACCTATAATCGATTCATCAAAAGCCAATAAAATGTCTACCATAACTGAATATAACTATATTCATGCATTTGTAAGTGCAATGCGCGATTTAATTTGCAGAAAATAATTAAAAGAAAACTTCCAAAGTAACGCGGTTATGCATCACACCTTAGTTTTGGCTCCCAAGTAGTTAAACACTCAAGATTCATCTATGACATGTTTTTGAACATATGCTACCAAATTATTACTTGAAAACATGTAACAATAATTCAAATTCAAAAATTAAATCACTCAAGATTAGAAACACCCATGATCATTACAAGGGAAATTCTACTTTTACAACAAGTTCAATTATCAAGCACCATTATGATCCTTAGTTCCACATAGCAACCTATCAACATGTCTATTTAGAACTTCAACTTTCCAACAAACATAGATAATCTATGCATAATTTCTATTATTCAACTACATTTAATAGTCCATTTAGGACTTATCCTAATACTTATAGTAATCATCTAGATTGTCATATGTAAATATCAACCTACTTACACATTAATGATGTCTACGTATTAGACTTCCTCTAACCCATTAAAGGAATTCAATTTAATCATCATTCTCGTCACATGGGCATAAGATATAAATCAAATTCGTAAGTAATACTACTCAATAACCAAATTACTTATATCACATCAAGTTCTATAAATATCATCCAAACAGGATATAGATCACTCTTATTTGCACGTACGATAGGCTATACTTGAATTCCCCTGCCAATGTTAACTTCCTGAAGTCAAACTTCCACTTCAAGGACCAAATGTGTATGATTGAATAAAAATAAAGACTAAAGGTGTAATTTCTCATACCATAGGGACTACATGTTATAATTATGATGTAGAAATCTTAAAGTTATAAATGAATCAACATGCTTATTTTTAGTAAATTTAAAATTCAATTTTTAATGTGCTCTTAAAAACATAGATCTCTCACTAGGTATATATAAAAGAAATAAGTCACATAAATGTGTATATGTTTATATTGTATATAAAGTGCTTACGAGATTTGATGAGTTTGAGTTTATTTTTTGAAATGAGAAATGACAACATGTCTCATGTATTTGCAATGTGGGATGATCAAAAAAGATAACGAAGAACCATCACAAGGGTCATATAAATCTCCAAAGCGATTACATGGAATTCATAAATAAACAAGTATGACATAAACTGATTATGATTATGATAGTGATATGATAAAACACCTAGTCAATATGTAGTAGGTGTTAGTTTTATACCTTTATATTTGATCCTTGACTAACAACGTAGTTTATACTATTTAATATGAATTTTTGTGGCAATCACTTATTTGCTAGGCCAAACTAACACTTTAGTAAGTAGGTAGTAGTAGTTGGAAGTTATGAAGATAAGAAGCGTCACAGGATTGAAGATCGAAGATTCAAGGACTTAATCAGTTTTATATCTATATCTTTGATCATGTTTACATTTATGTTTATGATTGCTTCTGTTTTTATCATTATGGTAGTCTAGACAATCCTTGTATTGTCTAAGTAGATATGAACCAAGACCCAGTTTGATTAGTTATAATTTATAGCTATGAACTTCTTTAAATTTAGTAAATGATTTGAGTTGATTCTTGTAATAAGTATGTATGTTTGAAGAATCATTTGTCATTTCCGAATTTGCTTGTGACGAGTCCTAATTATTTGTCTTGTTTGAGTTTGTTGAGTCAATGGTATAGACTAGTACTAAAGGGCCATCAAATTTATTCTCTGAGTTTGATAACTCAAGACTCTAACTCTAGTGAGTGCAAAATGAGTCAAAATCCTAAATGGTAACTCATTGTTCTATCTGATAACTAAACTTGAATAAAAGGGTTTAGAATTTTGTTAGGGTTTTCCTATGTAGTATTGTTGTATCGGAAGAGTTCTCTAGCAAGTGACATTTCATAAGTATGTGTATAAATTTCTAAGTCACAAGGTCTAAAGTATTTCAAAGTGTTTGTCTTGATTGAATAAGTCACACCGAGTCTATAGTCGTGACCTCTACCTTTCACTAGTATTTCAAAAGAAGGGTCTAGACATTAGTGTACGTTACTGTTCGAACCATAATTATCATGTTCGAACCATAATTGGCACGTCTAAGATCGTCAAAGTTGATAAGCATAGATTTGAGCTTTGATTATCATGTTCGAACCTTGTGTGGTCTAGAGATTAGGGTTACTGTATATGTCCTTACGTGAACAATGATCAAATTCATCTTGAAGCTCAGTATGCACAATTAATTTTATGGTACAAACATCTACATTAAAGTGTTGTATAATGATGAACAAAATAAGAAATATTAGAGTTCATTACAACCAACTTAAAAATTAGAATGGCTGCACACGAAAGGCTCTTAAAATACGTAGCTGTTACCATCAAATTCTAAATATAGGCAAGAATTTAAATTACCATTCCTTTATAGTTTTGTAATCTTATTCCATTTATCCTACTACTTGAAAACGATATTTACAATTCACTCTATATCTAGTGGTCATAAAATTTTCATATTTAAGTTTGATTGAGTTATAATTGTTTTAGGTCGTTATGCTATCTTACAATTTCTGTCTTTTAATGTTCTCATCTAGTAGATGTGTCATATCAAGACCTTATTTGCTCCGCAAGGTAGCCAGAGCCAGTCTGTTTGTTTTTAATAAAAAAGCATGTAATAGCAATAGAATTAGAAAAATATACAAACATAGAAATTGTTGACAATACGTACTTTCACTTATAAAGCACGCATCTAGCCTCTATCAGACAAACACAGTTACGTAATCACATAAATTCATTGACCATCACACCACCAAGCATATTTTCAGTAGATATGACGCTATTCATCTTAAAATGTCTTATGTCGTAACCTTTTCGCCTTACGTAATAAGTCTAAAATATATCAAATATTGGTAATCATTGCATATGTTAGACCACCGACACATACATACCTCCATAACAAAGTAGTTTAACGATATATTTCCTATAACCTTTACGCACACATAACCTATACCCATAGAATGACAGCTCACAAAATAACATTCAAGAAGAACAAGTTGTCACATCCACACGTTTCTGTTGTAGAAACCAAATTGATGATTTACCTTTCATATTACAGTAGTAAGCATTAACTCTAGAAAACACATCTTGATAACAGGGTCTAGAATGCGTAAGTAACTAGTTTCTTAGGGTACCAATGAAATTAGTTGATATTATGTGCTCTAGAATAGAAATATCAAAGTGTGAAAATGTAACAAAAAAAAAAACACCACCCTTAATTTAGCAAAGTATGGGTGGGTGGTAAAACCTCTTGAAATTAGCCCTAGGCCACGGAGGTGGAGCCTAACATTTCATCCACACGCACACGCTCACGCGCCACTTGTCATGAGAGTGGCTTTTATTCGTTAACTCCCCACCACTAATAAACACCCCCACACCCACCCTTTTTCTCTCACATTTCCCCTTTTCTCACACGATGGTTCCTCGCGGGAAACCTGACGTCATCACCGCCGGCGGCAACAACGGCGTCAATGAGACGCGCTACCGCGGTGTACGGAAGCGGCCGTGGGGCCGTTACGCGGCGGAGATCAGAGATCCCGGTAAGAAGAGCCGCGTGTGGCTTGGGACGTTTGATACGGCGGAGGAGGCGGCGCGTGCATACGACGCCGCCGCACGGGAGTTTCGCGGTGACAAAGCGAAGACGAATTTTCCGACTCCGGCGGAATTGTGCCTCCCGAACGCCGCCGTGGTCGCCGGAGGGAAGAAGGTCGTGACGAAGAGCCGGAGCGGTGAAAGCAGCACCGTCGAGTCGTCGTCTAACTCCGGTGCTCCGATCGCCGTGGTTCCGGTGGCTCCGTCGCTCGATCTCAGGCTATCGCACTTGCGCGGCGGTTTTCCGGTGGCGCATTCGCTGTTCATCTTCCATTCGCAGATCGATCACCTCGCGAAACGCGGTAACAACCGCCGTGATGTGGTGAAATTCGACCGATCTGTCGCCGGAGCACCTAATTTGACCATCGCTACCGCCGGAAACGGCTCTCAAAGCGACTCCGATTCATCCTCCGTCGTCAATTTCAGTTATCATTCCGATCGTCCACCGACGGAGAAACCTTTCCCTCTCGATCTGGATCTGAATCTCCCTCCGGCAGAAGTCGCGTGATGTAGCTTGTAAACAACCACCACCACCACCACAATCGCCACCGTAACAACCACCTCCACCGACGTTACCGTTTTTTTTTCCCTTTTTTTTGATTTCAGAGCATATGAACCCTAAAGCTTAGAGAAATATGAAATAGGAGATGTATTAGGATTAAAAGCAGCCTGATAATGTTTTTGATGCGCTGATAATGTTAAATCTCCTTGCGTTTGTAGATACATTAACAGAAATCTTCAATTTGTTACAACCGATCGATCTGTTAATTTTGTTAACTGTAATGACGACAACGATGAATATGATGATCGTGATGATGATCGGCGTTGTTTAACGCGTGTGGATGAATTGGTTGTACCGTATGCAGTGATGGTTGTACTTTGGGGGTTATGAGTTTTGATATGTGTAGACAAGTGGAGGCGCATGGCGATTGCATTGCTGCAACCGAATGAAACAGACGGCTAGTTTGATAATTGATGCTTTCAACGCCGTCCGCCCTCAAGAGAATAATAAACTTTTGTTTTTACTCATTTTAAAATATAAAATTTAATGTTATTTTATTGAAATCTAAAGTTTTGTAAAATATTAAAAAAAGTTCTTTAGTTCGTGTGCTAATGCAGGAATTATGTAACAATATTGTGACTATAATTTATAAACAATTGATTTATGAACAATTTTATTTACCGTTTTTTCTAGCAAAAAGTACAAATGGTTTGTAACTAATTCGGCGTAATGTACAAACTCTGGTGGAAATTCATTGACAGATTGACTTGCGTTTTGTCGAAGCTTGGTTAAGGGTATGTGTGCACTGATATTTTTATTGGAATGATTACATCTTATATTTTATGGTCATGTAAGCAGTTTATTTATGAAAGATTTTAATTTTGATCTAAAAGAAAAAAATTCAGAGTACCTACATCTTGGTGAAGTTTGCAACAAAAATTTATATTGAGATGTAGATTTAAATTATATAAAATATATATCAAAACGATAAACTAGAAAGATTATACTTTAAAATGACTGCAAAACACTTTCAAAGTTTAATTGGTGTAAGAATGTAACCGTAATTATTATGATGTAATAATAAGATACTTCTTGTTAATGAACAATAAAGTAGGCTTATTTAATGCGTGGTTAACTTTCTATTAATTAAATGTTTGAATTTTGACTCTTGTAGTGTTTGATTAAATATAAGATTTGTCCTGTGGATAAGTTATAAACTATCGACGTTATAAAAAGAATTGATAAATGTAACAATTTGAACAGTTGTCATTTAACTATCATATCCAAGTATCTCTATTTTAAATTTGAAATTTGTTGTTTTCAGTTTCTGTCCTATTATATCTTGAATAACCAAAGATATCAGCATTAACAATTTAAAATAAATTTCGCAAGTGTTAGAATATATATTAAAAGAATTGAGTAAATTATGCTTTTGTTTCAAAAGGTTGGTTGAAAATAAGCCTTTGGCCTATAATGTCCCTAAGATTTCATTTTGTAACGGTTTCTGTTTTTACACTAACTTTGTTAACTTTCTTTAAGTTTAGGTGTATTATTAGATCACATCATAAGTGGTCTGTAATCAATGATAGATCGTGTAAATGCTTCAAATGTATATATACCCCTTGTAATACTTTAATTTAAATACCCACGAATCCGTTATCATCACCTTTTAAGGGTGACATGGTGGTGGGGGGCCGGGGGCATACACATCGTGCCTCGCGGTGTATCGCGACATGGCATGGCAACTCTGCCGCCAAGAAAGAAAATATCAACATGTTCTCGCCATGGTTGCGGACCAAAAGTCGACCATAGGGTGTGGCATGGTGTGACAAATAGCCGCCACCAAATAAGAGTGAGTGTGTGGTGTAATATGACATAACAAGATTTGATTGATAAGTGTATGATATAGTACGGGTATGTGGCATGAACCCTAACAATCAAATTACTCAAGCTACCATCAATGATAGATCGTGTAATGCTTCAAATGTATATATACCCCTTGTATGATATAGTACGGGTATGTGAATGGTCTTCATCGTTGTTGTTTATCACAATCCATGTCGCGTTTCATCACGTTTAAAGTAACAACTTTCGCCTTCTCCTCACTACTCTAAAATCGTAGCTTCATAGCAATCGTAGTTTTACAATCTGGTTCAATTGTGATATTCATTACAATCGATACTTTTTTTATTCTTAGAAATCTTCTTCATTAAATTGTACTGAAAAGTCTAAACTTACATTAGTTGATTCACATGAAAGTTTCATTTACAAGGAATTACACACGAAAGTATACAACTTTTTCCTGATTTTTGAAGTCATAAAATATTTTTTGAATTTTAGAAACATTTGAAAAACATTAGAAGAAGAAAAACTTTTGTTAGTAAAAAAGGATTAAGATGAACCAATATGAAGAATGAAAAATCTCTTACCATTAGATGTATGAAAAACTTTTGTCAGAGTAAGTATTAGTGGTGGTAAAGCACGATGGTGGTAAGATGTCTACCGGCAAAGACCCTTGAGTGGCCATAGCGACTGAAGAGAAAGAAAATGCAACCTCAAAGCATGATGTATTAAAAGATTTTGTTTTAGACTATATTGATTAAACGGTTCAAGTCTGAGGGACCAAAAACATTATTTAATACAAATTAAAAATTAAGTAATTGCACGAGATGTATATTTGCAGGTCAACTATTTTATGAATCCATAAAAAAGATGGTAGTCTAATTTTACTTAGGTGTATTGTGGGTGTCTACTTCCCGATAGATTTAAAGTTTGTGTGGTGTGTTAGTTAAAAAAAATTCATATAATAGTAATCAATTTTAAAAGTATTTTATTTAGTTTACTTATATTTTTATTTGTTTTAATCAGGCTATTAACATTTTTATTTGTTTTAATCAAATCATTAAAGTTTTAGTGGTGTTTCAATTATGTCACTCGTATTTATTCTAGCTTTTAAAATAAATTGCATTTTTTTTTTTAAAAAAATCGGCTTCTTTTAAATAGTGTTAATTTTTTATATATCAATTTTTTAAAAATATTTTGCAATTTATGAATGAACTAATTAGAATAATTCTAAAGACCTGCTTGGGACAAAAAGTTTATGAGTAACATGATTGGATTATTCATGAGTGACCTGATTAAACCAAACCGAGAATATAATTACTATTTTATAAAATTATCTCACTAAAACCTATTTTATAGTGAATCAACTTGATAAATTCACTAACCGTTTTTTTTAAAACATCACCGCCTAAAAATTTGTTATAAAAAAAACCATCACATCCTACGATGCTACATCATACAAGAATAAACTTGCAACATTTTGATTGAAAGTACTAACACTTATCATCCGGATTGAAAGTAAAACAATTATCATTCGGAAGTTTCTAACACACAAGGATACTTTTGTAAGGGTGGAGGGGACATTTATGTTATAACTTCGATCACATCATGAAACCACAAATAGTAATGCGTCATATCAAACCATGCAACACTACAACAAACACACACACATTTAAAGAGGCACTTATACCGCACGACACCATGTAAAACTAACCATTGAGTGGGATATCTGACCCCCAACGGTCAGATTTTGACACCAAGCCACGACAAGAGCTCGTCGTGAGATAACGCCTTCCGGCGTGGAGAGGGGACCAGTGACGGTGTTGTCGTGTCATGCCCCATGGTGTTGGTGCCCCTCTCACTATAACCGCAAATTAATTTAATTACTGTGAAATAGTACAAAGAGGATTCATTTTTGCACAAAAATACACGTGTAAGTGTAATTAATTGGGGGAACTGGTTATAACAAGTAATGTAGATTGAACACTCCTATAAGAAGGGCGGGGGTGAAATTATTTTTTTTAGTGACGACGAACTCGATATATATAAATAATTTACATTATTGAGCTAAAAATTTACACTATCGAACTAAAAATTAACACTACTGATGAAGAAAAAAGAGGGGCTGGTGGCCCCGTGACCCTTATTATCCTTCGGCTATGGTTATTGAGACACCCTTAAAAATAAATTAACACCTCAGACTTCCATACGAGTTGTATAGCACTATACGCATCATATAGGTGGGTCGTATAGCCGTATATGAGTCGTGTACCCCTCTGACAACCCTCTTAATTTTTTCTCATAGTCAATGTTGAAATTTACTATACGCGTCGTATAGTCCTATATGGGGCGTATAGCCTCTGAAAGACCCTCTGAATTTTCCCGTTTTCAGTGTTTTCGACTATATATATCACGTATAATGTTATACGAGACGTATAAGAGATGTCGATTTATAACGTCAGGTTCATTTACATGGGTGGTTAGGAAGGAACATACATGATAAACAGTGCCTGCGTTAGAAATATAATGATGAGATCTAACGGTCATCGTAGGCGGTCGCATTTATTACCAACAAGGAAATTAAAGGTGGCTTGGACGGCACTGACGGCGACTCTTCTTCATTACTTTCTCCGTCTCCTCGTTTTACTTTATTATTATTATTGTTATTATTTTTTAACAACCGTCTTCTTCCTTTTAATACCATTTTCCTTAAAAAAATATTTGATCCTTTCTACTTGTGTTTTATATTCTATACTGAGTTTGCTGAAGAAATAGTATAATATTCAACCTTGTCGCGCACATTGAGCTTTTTTTATTTTACTTTTAATTTCTCATTCAAATTGGTTATAAACTAGCAAATATACTCGCACGTTGCGGAGGCGTTGCGTGATAATATACGCAACAATTGTCCCGATTTGTTTTCGAACTATACTTACGTCGAAACGTATAGTTACTATAATTTATATCGTCGAACGAAAACATATTGTACTTGACCCAACTCATGTCAGAATAAAATTTACGTCAAAACGTTGAGAATTCAAATTTACATCAACACGTACATAAAAATGAGGACGTAATAAATTACTTTTTTTAAGTAAAAATATATAGAGGTAACCCGAGGACTAGAAACTCGAGGGGGGTCAAAATGACATTTCTTAAAGTTTTATAACAGTTTAGGAAAAGTGCCAGTTCAATAAACCTGAGAGGAATGCCATATTGAAAACTCAAATTCAATGGCCAACTTTCAAAGCCACTAAAAGTTTCTGTAGCTTACGTTGCACTTTGATATATCTCTACTACTATATAATACAAAACTCATGATAGATTGTTAATTTCCTTCTTTTCGTAAGACGCTTAGATCAACCTTTAAAGCATATGGTATAAGTGTTAATGCAAATGTTCTTAAATTACCCTCGTTTAATAAATTTATTTAATTAATACATGAGTTAATGCATATGATTTAATTCTCTATATTAAGTACTACTTTGTTTATAATAATTTAAAATTAAATTATATTTATATTTTTCATTTATATTTTTACTATTAAAAGTAAATATTATATTATTAACTAAATACTATTTATCAAATATTTACAGTCATAATAATAATATAATAATAATAATAATAATAATAATAATAATAATATCATTATTTAAGACTGGTCAGAAAAGAGACTCAGTAACAACCGCCTATCATGCGAGCCAGTTCATTATAAATAACATATAGAAAGAAATAATGAATATCTACATTATCTATATTATTTATAAAGCATTTTAAGATGTTAAAATAATAATTTCATCTTAACCTTAAGACACCCTTATGAAGGTATTTAATTATATATCGTATTTTATCCTCTAACGTATTCAATCAATTGCATCTTTCCAATAAATTTTGTCTTTTCCATAGTATAATTATTTTCTAAAATCATTCACATCTCATTCCTTATTTTTATTTGTATAATTACACTAAAAATCATACTTTTTCTCTCTACTTTCAATTAAATAATATATTTTTATACATTTTTCATTACGTTTTCTCTCTTCTCCATTCACAACCGTTTTTAAAAAATATTAAAAATTTATAGTTGTTGAATAATAAATCTTTAAATTTACAGATGAAAAATAACATTCTCTCTTTCCTACATTCACAACCACTCAAAACCATTTCATATAATATAAGGACTCTCACTCATATATTTTTAAAGAATGGACCGTGAATGCTCTAAAAGATA
The DNA here is from genome assembly GCA_025506505.1 of Flaveria sonorensis. Classification (NCBI taxonomy): domain Eukaryota; kingdom Viridiplantae; phylum Streptophyta; class Magnoliopsida; order Asterales; family Asteraceae; genus Flaveria; species Flaveria sonorensis. The sequence goes on from CM046424.1 coordinate 4,158,271, forward strand.
AGTGTCCAATCAATTTCGTTTTCTCCTATTGTTGATTTTGGTTTTTTTTTCCGAGAAACATACTTTTCATAAGATTTTTATTTTAAAAGTATTGTTCATTTCAACGACATGTCACACGCCACGTCAATAGAATAAATGAAATTAACTATGTTAAATTGAGATTATTATTGATAATAAAAATATTAACACAACAATAAATTTTTAATTTTTTTTTTCAAAATTGTACAATATTATTACATTTTATAAGCTATGTAATTGATTAATAACCTTATGTTTTATGTGTTATATATTTTTTTGCTAAAAATGTGAATAATAAGTTTATATGCAATGTACTAACAATTGCAGACTAATTCAAAAATATCATATGGCTAAAGGTGGTCTTAAAAATGACATGTGACATAAAATATGTTTATTCATTATAACAGTAAGATCAATTTGTATTTAAAGGGTTCAACATGAGCATAATCAATCTAAACTTCAAAAAAACCATGAATTCATAAATATACAACATATCAAGTCAATTCCACCATAAGATTCGTCAGATACTAAACTCTATACACTCAAATAAATGAAAACATTATTTTTTATCATAAACCAAAAAATGACCAAGATATTGTAAAAAAAAATGAGACCAAATAAATACAAATTAACCTTGTAGTTGTTGAAAAATTATTCATACAAGATAAAAAACAACACCTTAAACCTTCGGAATGAATGAAAATTAGAGTTGGGCAACAATTTATGTGAAAATAGGTATTGGATAGGTGAATGATAGATAAAGTTTGTGGTTCGGAAGTGTAAACGGCCGTTTACTATAGTAAAGTGCCGACCTGCCGTTTACATTTGTCAAATTATTTCCTGACAACTTGATTGGTGTGAATTGACCGTACAAAATTCAATAAAGGTAAACTGCAGTTTATATTAGTAAACTGACGTTCACTTAGGGGCTGTTTGTTTTTTCTGAAAAGCATTACCTGGCCTCTTTTGTCTGCTTCGCCCAAACCACTCACAGACTTGCAGAGTGTTTGTTTTTTGGAACACTTTTCATTAAAAAAAGGTATTCTCAAGGTCTGTATGAGGCAGACATAAACCATTCACTTCTAAAGTCTTCTACCCTCTTCTCATTCTTAACCTTCAAAACAAATACCCAAACCTCTTCCTTCCCCCTCATTTTCCCAGCCACCGCCACCCATCGCAGCCACCGAGACCCTCACAGCCACCGCGCCGCTCTAGCCCCTCCTACAGCCCAGTCGCAGACCTCCTATAGCCCCCCCCGTCACCGACCCCTACAGCCCCGTCGCCGCCTCCACCTTTCCGACCGCCGCCTCGTCACCGCCTCCACCTTCACGGCCGACCACCCCCTAACGCCGCTTCCATTTCCACCGACTATGATTCCGGTGGAAAAGTGGTGGATTTGAAGCTCACCGGTGAAGATGTTGATAGTGAAATCTATGGTAGCCTGGTATTTTTTACGGCGAGTGGTAACCTAGTATTTTTGAGAGATGAAAAGATGTATGAAACTAGAATGAGGGATGTGGAATCCCCAAATCTCAAAATTCCTTTGTTAACATTCGCTATTATTCGATTGTTATGGATAAGAACATAATTTCTTAATTTAAAGTGATTGACCTTTTATAGGTTTAAAAATAGGTTTATTTTAATTACAGAATATTTTAACAGTCTGCAGATGTTAAAAAACAAACGGTCTTTTTTTTGCAGACTGCAGACATTTGGTTCACATCTTCTCCTGCAGATGTCTGCAGATGGTGTCCGCAGACTACAAATGTTTTATTGCAGAAAAAACAAACAACACCTTAGTCAAAATGGTATACTAAATCAATGTCCCATTTTTATTTGGTACTTTGGTAGAGGGTAAACAAAAAAGTGTTCAAAAAAACCGGTTCGAGAAAAAAAACCGAAACCGGTTTGGGGCCCAAACCAGTTTCAAACGGGCCTAACCCCCCGGTTTTGGTTCGGTTTGTAGGTGTCAATGTTCAAACCGGTTCTCAAACCGGTATCCCAAACTGTTTTTCAAACCGGTTTTTAATACTAGTCGTTGTATAATGGCTTTATAGCCATTTTTTGGCTGTTTAAAGTGTTTTTGGACCGTTTTTTGTGGTTTTTTTTACTATTATACCCCTATTAAGTTAGTATATATATGTATTGAATGTTTTGATTGAATCACAACAACTTAAAATGCTCTCTACTATCAAAAATCATAAAAACGCTCAATACTTTCGTTCTCTTAGAAAAAACTCTCTCAAATGGCTTTATCAAGTGCTCAATCATCCGTTGGTTGTGATGCATTTTCAAGCAACGTGGTGGTAGCAATCCTACCTACGAATAGGAACCCCAAAATATGATGCAATTACGATTTATGTCAAATGACTAGCGGTCCGAACAAGGCTCGTCGCAAGTTTTGCCATAAGTTTTTTTAAAAAAGATGCAAACACAACATCAAAAAACCACATTGCGCATAAATATTGTAAGGCGCTGAAAGGTGAACCTTTTCAAGGTCAAGTTTCGATGACAAATGAAGGAAATGTTTGAGCTTATAACGTTGATGCGGTTCGGGAGCAAATGGCGCATTTTGTAATTCAAGATAGCTTGCCATTCAAACATTTCGACAACGAACGTTTGACTCGACTCATTTAACGAACTCTCCAACCACGTTACACCAATGTTAGTCGTGCTAATCTTCGAAGAGATTGTTTAAAAATGTGAAAAAAGCTAAAAATGAATTAATATCTTATTTTGAAAATTTACAAACCGGTGTTAACTTAACTAGTGATGTTTGGTCGACTCCTCACAGTTCACCGGACTCGTACATTTGTGTCACCGCCCATTGGTTTGAACCCGATTCGTGACAAATGATGAAACTTACGATTGCTTTTGAATTATTTGATTATCCTCACACCGGCCAAAACATTTTTTTTGTCAAATGGCTAGCGGTCCGAACAAGGCTCGTCGCAAGTTTTGCCATAAGTTTTTTTAAAAAAGATGCAAACACAACGTTAAAAAACCACATTGCGCATAAATATTGTAAGGCGTTGAAAGGTGAACCGTCTCAAGATCAAGCTTCGATGACAAATGAAGGAAATGTTTGAGCTTATAACGTTGATGCGGTTCGGGAGCAAATGGCGCATTTTGTAATTCAAGAAAGCTTGCCATTCAAACATTTCGACAACTAACGTTTGACTCGACTCATTTAACGAACTCTCCAACCACGTTACACCAATGTTAGTCGTGCTACTCTTCGAAGAGATTGTTTAAAAATGTGAAAAAAGCTAAAAATGAATTAATATCTTATTTTGAAAATTTACAAACTGGTTTTAACTTAACTAGTGATGTTTGGTCGACTCCTCACGGTTCACCGGACTCGTACATTTGTGTCACCGCCCATTGGTTTGAACCCGATTCGTGACAAATGATGAAACTTACGATTGCTTTTGAATTGTTTGATTATCCTCACACCGGCCAAAACATTTTTTATGTCAAATGGCTAGCGGTCCGAACAAGGCTCGTCGCAAGTTTTGCCATAAGTTTTTTTAAAAAAGATGCAAACACAACGTTAAAAACCACATTGCGCATAAATATTGTAAGGCGTTGAAAGGTGAACCGTCTCAAGATCAAGCTTCGATGACAAATGAAGGAAATGTTTGAGCTTATAACGTTGATGCGGTTCGGGAGCAAATGGCGCATTTTGTAATTCAAGAAAGCTTGCCATTCAAACATTTCGACAATGAACATTTGACTCGACTCATTTAACGAACTCTCCAACCACGTTACACCAATGTTAGTCGTGCTACTCTTCGAAGAGATTGTTTAAAAATGTGAAAAAAAACTAAAAATGAATTAATATCTTATTTCAAAATTTACAAACCGGTGTTAACTTAACTAGTGATGTTTGGTCGACTCCTCACGGTTCACCGGACTCGTACATTTGTGTCACCGCCCATTGGTTTGAACCCGATTCGTGATAAATGATGAAACTTACGATTGCTTTTGAATTGTTTGATTATCCTCACACCAGCCAAAACATTTTTTTACCTTATTGATAAAGTTATTAAAACGTATATATTAGAAAAAAAATATTTTCTATATCTTTTGATAATGCGTCAAATAACACGCTTTCTATAGATCATTTAAAATTAAAATATAAACCAATGTGTGACGGTGTGTTTTTCATAGTCGATGTATTGCACACATCATAAACTTAACCGTTCAAGATGGTTTAAGAACAATTGAAACAGTGAAAGATGGTTTTAAAAGAATGTTACGTGATATTTTTAGCAATAACCCAAGATATAGTAGATATCGCAGTTTTGTAAAGGCGCAAATTCCAAATGTTTAGGTCTATATTGGAACGTACCTACACGATGGAATTCCACTTGTAACATGTTTGAAAATGCTATTGAACAAAAAGAAAGTTTAATAGCCTTTCATAATAGTTTGGTAAGGTGTGGAAAGGCAAATACTTACCATCCATCGGGTTGGTCCGTTATTAAAGAAATAAGCAAAATGCTTCAAATTTTTAAAAACGCAACTACTTGTATTTCTGGAGTTTATTATCCAATGAGTCCGTTAGTACTTCACCAAATTTATTTAATGACTTCAAAATTAAATGAGATGTCGTTTAGGGGTAGACCTTATTCGAAAATAATACACCTAATGAAAGAAAAACTTAAAAAATATTTTAAAGAAATGTCTTCGGTTATTACATGTGCCGCTGCATTAAACCCTTGCTTAAATTTGTTGGGGGTTGAAACTTTACTTGATAAAATTATTTCTAATTTGGATTTAGAAGAAAAAAACTCATTTTATGGTCAAACTTCAAAAGCTACTTTTAACCAACAATTAGAAAAAATATTTGATGTTTATTTTTTAAATATAGTAAAACATCACACATCCATGAGTCATTGAGGCATGCGGCACATGCCGAAAGTTCAAATGATCAAATGTTTACTTTATATAATACTTTAAGGGATGAATGTAATAAACGTCAACGTGGTAACACTTCGAGTAGTGAACTCGGGAGGTACGGTGAAACAAACTTTTTATCCACCATGACTAGTATTTTAATCCGTCGCGCGTTGCCGCGACATTGTACGCGGCTTGATAATGTATAAATTACAATAAACCCAACTCGTTTTCGAACTAAATTTTCGTCATACGTAGAGTAACTCGAATTTTTATCGTTGAATGAAAACGTATTATATTTGACCCGACTTTCTTCCAAACAAAACTTATGTCAAAACATTTACATTTGACTCATGTTCGATTTATTAAACGAAACTGTATTATATTTGATCCGACATGTTTCCAAACAAAACTTACGTCGAAATATTTATATTTGACTCAACTAATATTTGAATTTACGTGAAAATGTAGACGTTTGTCGAAGCGTAGAGTCGTAAACATTTCTAAAACGTATATAAAGTTAAGCACGCAAACATTTTATATTTAACCCAGTCATTCTGATTACATCCAAACGTAAACTGGTTTGTATTTATAATGTGCAGTAGTAAACCCGCAAATTTAAAAACTTGAGAGGATCAAACTGAAATTTTTTAAAGTTTTAAGAAAAATTTAGAGGTAAAAAGTGTCAATAATAAAACTTAAGGGGGTTTATTGGCCTGTGGCATTGGCTAAAGACCTTTCAAATTGTGTATAAGTATAATATAGGGGTGTGATTAACATAAAATAAATCTAAATACTTATTTTTAAAGAAACGAGAGAAAAGTTATGTAAATACATAATCGCATTATGTACAATAGTTAACTCGTTTTCTGATATGTTTAATATATTCGATGTATTTAACTCGTTTTAATATTCTCAATTTGTTTATGATTATTTAACAACTTCTAAAACAAGAACAAGAATATATATACAATCCGCAAAAGGAATTACAAATAATAATAATAATAATAGTAATATAAATAATAAATAAAGGATGGGTGTGGGGTCAAAAGTTATGAGGTGTTTGAGGAAGTCCATGTCGGGATTCCTGAAGTAGTCACGTGTAACTCCACCGTCCCAATCTTTATAACCCATTTTCCTTTCACGCGTTTTCACAAATTCACACATTCACCCAACAATTTTTATTTTTGTTTAATGTAAACAAATAAAAAGTTAATAGTAGTGTGTTACTGTGCTAGTGTAATACTATTTAATAGATATGGGAAAAAGATGGTTGGGAACGAGAACCAGCAACCCCTATTAGGTTGTTAGATATTTTTTTGACCGATAAATATGCGATACTGATTCGGAGGATATGTGTTATTTTTATCGGGCTCATCTATTCATGTCCCAGTCACCACCTTAGGAGGAAAGCCATTGCTGAAAAAACTCACTGTCTAAACTCTGATCATGTTGCTCAGAGTGAGACTTGAACCCATGAACATATTGCTCAGGTTAGTTAGATACTTAGATGTTGGTTTTTAATCTTATTTGATGAAATCGGTTTCAACTTGATAAAATCCAAACCGAACAGGTTTCAAACTTTTAACCTTATTTTTAAATCAGGTCATTCCCATCACTCAAACTGGTTTTAACTTGACTATAAATAAATTAGTACATACATACATATATACATACGACTGTCAAGTGTAGATTGATGTAGTAGGTAGTTTCAATAAGAAAAAAAAAACAAATGGTGAGTTTGTTTAGGGGGTAATTGCATATACCATATTTTAAACTTGTGAAATTACATACTTACCAAATCATGCTTGAAGAGCATTGTATATTATGCGTTGTAGAAACTTGTACTTACGCTGTATTCCCGAGTTTACTTAACGAGAGATAAGAAATGAAACATCTTCTTTTCCTTTCTCTTTTTTTCTTTCCATTTTCTTTCAATTTAAAAAGGTTGATTTTAGCTTTAGTTTTCTTCCATTTTCTTTCATTTTCTATTCTTAAGTGAGCTTGAGAACACAATTTTCTTACTTTCTTTTTATTTTGTTCCATTAAAAAAACTCGGAAACATCACTATAATTTTCTTTCCTTCTTTTCTCTTTTAAATGAACTTAAAAAGACAACGTTAATGAAAATATACGATTTTACAAGTTTAGAGGGAGTATACGTAAATCTCTCTCTTTTTTTTTGTTTATACTGAAACCTGTTTCCAAAATCCAAACTAGCTTAGTTTTAAAACAGTCAATTTTATGAAGGCCTAAATACAAGTATACAACTTTGCAAAGCCCAAATGAAACAAACGGGGACTTTACAAAGATATTCGGAGCCCAAGTCCACTACGGCCCAATAATGTCACAACAATTCAATTGGTTCGGGTCAAAAGTGGGTCCAGTCGTCCAGTTGTTTTAGGAGTTAGAGGGAAGTATCTACAAATGCAAGTGCAAAAGGTATTCATCAAATTTGTTATCCAATATTGCTATAGATTTCTAATACATAGTTTTAGTTATAAGGGTGGCTTTCACAATTTCTGTGATTGGGTTGATTTCATTAATCTCTGTGCTTGATAACTTTTACAAAATTACCATTTCGTGATGAAACTAATGTTCTCAGAATCGGATCGGATAACGAACCGGTCGCTTTTGGTCGACTGGTCGGACCAGATTTAAGAAACAGATGAAGTCATAATTATATATATATATATATTATAGTTATATATATAATTCAATAAAAGTATTTTATATGTATATTTTATAGTTATATATAAAACTCAACAATAATTATACATCCAACACTGAAATTCATCATCCGATCAACCCGTTAAACTCATTAAAATAAAAAAATTTAAAACAATAGAAAATCAGGTCCGAACCGGTTCCTGGTTCCCTGTTACGGTTCAACCGCCGAACTGGTTTGAACCAGCCGGTTCTTGAAGAAATAAACGATTTGGGGTGGATCGGACCGGTGGCCCAACCGAATCCCGGTCTAACCTGTCGATCCGATCCGATCGTGAAATCATTGGATGAAACTATACTAAACTAAAAAGTGGGCCATGTACGGGATGAATGGCGTTCGATATTCCTACGATGAAAAGTCTGTGTTTGATTAGGTTTTAGGGGAATTGTCGATAACTGGCAACCAAGTCTGACTAAAATTGCTTAAGTTTTAATATTGTGATTTTGTAGAAGTTAGCATGCAAAATGTATTGCATGGTTAAATGTTGCTCGCATAACATGCTTTTATGTAAAATTGTTGACAAACCATCATTGTTTATTTGTTTTATAAAGTTGATGATGAAGATTCTCATTATCCCGCACAGATGAGTTAACGCTACAACATTAACTATGTCCAATTCAGTGGCGGAGCTTGAATCACGGTTTAGGAGGAGCGGGGGCGAAAGTAAACTATTTTACGAGGGACGAACACTATATTTATTAAAAAAATTCCACTACCGGACTGAAAATTTACACTGCCTAGCCGGAAATTAACACTACCGACGGAAAAAAGAGGGGGGTGGACGCCCCCGGCCCCTATGAAGCTTCGCCAGTGATCCAATTTGACCCTGTTATTCTCAAAACTGACTTGTCACGTCAATATCTAACCGTCCTAACCAGTAATATAGGTTGCATGACATTTTTTCAAGAAAAAGTTAACAACTATAAATTAATATTGAAAGTTACGTTACTAATCGATAGTCTGTATGATGTATGTTATTTGTATATAGTTGTATGTTATTTGTACTTCTTAGTAATTTCCATATGAAAATAATTGTTGCGGCACATAAACTATATGCTTTAGTGACTTGCATATAGTTTTATGTTATTTGTACTTTTTATGCAATAATTTTTAGATGTATAAATCAATTTCACGACATATATACAAGTTTTCAATTCATAAAGTAGAATGTTTTCATTTGTGGGTATACATATATGAGTAGGATATATCTAAGAGTATGATAGATTTATTGTTAAAAAAAACATATACGAGCTTATTCAATAAGTCAGTTTTGAATATAGAACCCCTTTGATACAAAAATAATTTTAAGTAGAAAAAGATAAAACTCTAAAGACTTAATTACACGGTGGTTTCTGTGGTTAGGTCTGATTTCACTTTTGGTTCCTAACTCCCTAAAATTACAAGGTTGGTCCAAAACTTTACACAAACGTAACAACGATGGTCCCTAAAACGGATGGACGTTAATTTTGACTGTTAAATTTTCTTTAACGACTAAAATACCCCTACACTCAATTTTTCTTTCACCGGTCACCAATTTCATCGCCGGCGACTCACCTTCCAGTACTGCCGGTGGTAGTTGAAGGTTGAAGGTGGTGTTGGTGGTTGTAGTTTAAAGGTGTTGGTGATGGTGACAGTGGTTGGAGGAGGTGGTGGTGGTAACGGTGGTTGAACGTGGTGAAGGTGGTGCACTTGTACTAGTGGTGGTGGTTGAAGATGGTGGTAGGAGATAATAGTGAAGATGGTGAAGAAGAAAGGGTGAAGGGGAGGGGGGTGGGGGGTGTGGCGGGCTAGGGTAATTTTATCATTTCACACGTACTTAACAACAAAAGTTGGCGTCCATCCGTTTTAGAGACCATCATTGTTACGTTTGTGTAAAGTTTTGCACCAACCTTGTAATTTCATATAGTTAGAAAACAAAAATGAAATTAAGCCTAATCATATGAACCCCGTGTAATTAAGTCAACTCTAAACATTTGCTCGGAAAGAGATGATTAAAACATAACTAAAAGGTCTCGGACCAAAATTGTAATTTATTAAACCGTATGGGGACTATTTTTGTAGTTTAGTAAGCATCAATCTTTAATCTACTTGTTCTATGCACTTCGATCCTTTCTTACCCCAATTGATCATTTCCTCGAAACATCGTATCGACAGAAACTAGGGTTTGATTTTGGGTGTAATATGCTAATTTGATGTCTTCATCGCTTATTTCGTGCTAATTGATCTCGATTTTTCCAAATTTTTTCCATCGTATAGCCCTTTTGTGTTGTAGTTTATGTGTTTAAATCGCAGGTGAAATCAACAGGAATTAGAAGCTTAATGGGACGCAGTGGTTCTTCCTCTAGAAGAAAACGCTCAAAGAAAAAGAGTACGAAGGTCTCTTCCGAGGTTAGTGAATTCTATACCAGTTTTTCACTTTTAGGGTTTCGACTTTTTGCCTGATATTATCCAAATAATTGTTGCATTCTAGTTAATTTCATGTTTATTGGCTGATTCTTGACATTTTTGCCCAATGTTCTGTATCTGCAATGTGGATTTTTTTTTTGTCAATTTCGTTTTCTTTTGCTGACATTTTGGATTAATGTGTTGTTTTAAAACTTAAATTGAAATATGGTGAGACAATATACTTGTAGAGGCAGTGAGGCATCCAATTGAAACTTGAAAACGCTTTTTCTTTATGCTCATGTTTATTACAATGTCATTAGGGTTACCGAAAGAAGAAAAGTAGAAGAAATAAGTCCAAGAAGCTTCGTCGTCAAGATGATTCCTTTTCTTCTAGTTCGGATGATGAATCCACTAGTTCATCACTGAATTCATTTTCCAGCTCAGAAGGTGAGTATAAACGGAAAAGGGCTCGTTCTCGCTCACGAAGTGAAACAAAGGGCAGTAAGAAACGGCGTAGAAGAAGATCTTTAAGTGAGGATAGCGGTGAATATTCGTCCCCTGAGAAGAAAAGAAAAAGGTCTAAAAAAAGTAAAAAGATCAAGAAGAAGAAGTCGAGAAGAGATGCTTATGTTAGTTCTGCAAGCAGTGATTCTGGAAGTTGCCCCACTTGTAAAGATGAAGATGGCAGTAGTGATGAACTCGGTTCACATGGGAGGTCAAGGGGTAGGTCCAGAGAAAAGAAAAAGGATCATAGAGATTCAACCAAGGGTAGAATTGAAAATAGGAAGAACAGGAGTAAGAGTAGGATCTCTTTGTCACCAAGTAGAAGTTATGGCGGTGAAAGCATTGAGAAAGTGACTGTAGAAAACAACCCGATGAGATTGAAATCAGTTATTACTGTTGCAAACTTAGGGCATGAAGAAGAAGACAATATGAAAAATAACGAGGTTAAAGAAGAGATGGTGTATGATTATGATGATTACCCGTCTAGTAAAAGCAATGATAGTATTGAAGCAGTCGATCGTTTTAACATGTCTTCTTATAAAAAAGATGTTAAAGAAGTAAACTCTGGTTCAAACCTTGATGATAATAAGGAAAAAGAGAGCAATGTTTCTGGTAATATTGGGTCAGAGGCGGATAATTTGGAATCAATTTTGAGACAAAAAGCATTGGAAAACCTAAGTAGATTCCGAGGTGGGAGTAAAACAAAACCAGAAGTTCCAGTTGATGAAAAACCTAAGAGTGATCAAAGTGGTGTTAAGCAGCTGAAACATGAAACTGTTAGCACGATACCTGCGTCACAGCCAGTTATAAATAGGAGTAGGTTTACATGGAGAAGGGATCCTTCTGTTACCACAGCAAAAGATGAAAAGGCTGCAACTTACAGCGAGCAGCAATCTAGTGGATCACAGCCAGCCGAACCGAAATTACAGAGTGCGAATCCATCTTCCACGAGTAGGGTAGATAATAAGTTTGTGAATGAGACATCAAAAATTACGGCCAATACCAATAAAGTTGACCAAAACTCAACTGCTGTTGATGAAACACCCTCTTCTTCTTCCATAAAAGAAGGGAGCTCAAAGGAGCAGCAGAATGAAAGCAATGACAACTCGCAGTTTGAGAAGAAGACGATGTCTGTGATGAGAGGTGGTGAAATGGTGCAGGTAAGTGTTTACTGCTTAATGTTAGTTGTTATAATGATAACTTATATGTGAATATATAATGGTAGGTAGTTTATTTACTCCCCATTTATTGTAAGGATTTGAGCTTGCAATGTTTTGTTGATTTCTGTTGCCAGGTAAGCTACAAGGTTTACATCCCAAACAGAGCTCCCGCTTTGGCTAGGAGGCAACTTAAGCGGTGATCTGTAATGCGTACGTCATATGCATTCTTTGTCATGTTTCGTGAATGATAAACGCTGGCAAACAAGTGACTTCTAACTTTTAAGTTTGAAGAAAGACCTGTACTTTAAAAGAGAGCCACAGGCATATGGTCATAGCCATCGAGTGAATGTTTATGTTCTGGTCATCTTTTTTGATAATACGACGAACATGTATGTTTTTTCTTGTGAAGAAATAAAATTAAAAGCACATTTTGTTAGATTTACTGGCAGATACGTCCATATCAGTTTACCAATGTTATCAATTCAGATGATATGAAATTATGAACTCTTTTTGAACATATTGATGGATAGCAACTGAATGCAGGAAATCATCCATAAATGTACAAGACAAAAAATTTTCTTCAGTTACCCAGCCTTCCTCTTTGTGCCACGTATGCAAGCCCAATCATCAATCTGTGACACAGTAATCCCGTCCAAAAGATCCGAGTATCGGTCCACAACCGTAGATACCTAAAACATCTCGATATAAGACAACTTTTGTCCAAAAAAATATATAAACGAAATTGCTAGTTAGAAGGTACCTGCTCTAAGATAATACCAGAGAGACCGACGACACCACCAGGTTTAGCATAAGAAACAATATGATCAGCCAAATCTAGCAACGGGTTCAAAAGAATATTTGCAACAACTACTTCGTACTTCTCCTTCTCATTAACAATTTTCACACCATGCTCAGTTATACTGTCACTCTTCATAGCCCATTGCCATTGGTCTGTTGACGTAGGGCTAAAGTTACTAGGAACAACCTGCAGTTCCAGTTTGTCGGGTCCTAAGTTGTTCAAAGCAGCGTTATGACGTGCAGCTGTTATGGCTTGAGGATCTATGTCGAACCCAACGGCTAAGGCTGCACCAAACTGTACCTCATGGTCAAGATTGCAAACTGGTGTCCGAAAAAAATAACTCAGGTGATTAAAGAAGTACCTTTAGTGCTGCAATTGCAAGAATCCCTGAACCTGTGCCATAATCCAAAACTTTTTCACCACCTTTGATTAATTTGTGCAATAATAGCAGACATAATTTGGTAGTTGGGTGGTCGCCGGTTCCAAAAGCAAGCCCTGGGTTTAGACTTATTATTGTTGCTTGGATGTCCTGTTGAATTCCCAAATACAATTCAATAAGAAAACCTAATACTAGCATCGTAATCGGACAGGTCATTGAAGCAGCCGTCTTACAGGTTTACTACTCGTTTCTTTGTGTTCTCTACATACTATTAGTTATGAAAAGAATTTCCCAGTATAACTAATTTAAAATAAAATATGAAACTACTAATGTCAAGAATATATAAAGAATGAAATGAAATTTTATAACTAGTTGACGTCATATTTAGGCTTCTTCATGAAGACGGTGCAAGAGTATTCAACTGGACCAGTTGTATAGACAGTCCATAACACTACAGATAAACTTGAAAGTTTCTACATATTATGAGTGATTAAATACCATCTTACCTGGAATAGTAATTCAAGTAAAGTTCACTACTTTTCAATTAGCTCTTTGTTGATTTAACATTCTTGCTTAAACAGAGAATCTAAACGATGTTTTTGACCATAACAAGGTGTGTGTTCAAACAAAGACGATCTTTAAAAAGGCAATAACACATGAAAGCCATACCGGGGGAGTTTTCCACTCCGGTACAATCCAAAGTCCTTCTGTTACTTCAACAGGATGAAAAGATTCCTGCAATATAAGCTTATACCATATTGAGAGCATACAACCATAGAAAGGTGATCATTGACATGTGAACATAATGTTCTTGTGAGAAATTTGATGTAAAACAAAGATAAGAAAGCACAATAACCTTAGAATTTTCGATCCAATCAGACTGGTATCCTGTGGTGACTTTGTAAACTGGTGTTTCTTTCAAGCCTATTGAATCAGCTGCCAGTGCAATACTTTGATGCACATCATGAGATACAGCGAATATTGAAACAATCGAAATCTGCAAGATTATCAAATGATCTATCAAATTCTGATTATTGTTGCAGTTGCAGCTAATCTTACTCATATAGAACCACAGAAAGTGTACCCAAACAAAATCTTGTCAAATGCTTTACAACATATTCACGTTTCTTGAAGGCATTCAAGTGTTTACCTCATCGTTCGATATGCAACTGTCGGGTTCAAACACGCTTGTTGAAACAGCGCCAAAACATAAAAGCGCTTCTGAAAGCATATCCTGAAGGCACAAGATTGAAACTTTCAATCATTCCATGGTAAAAAATCATTTGGGCATGCATGAAAAGGTCTCATTTTTAATTATCTAATTTGAATTCCATGATAGGCTTTCATTAAAGAATCAAATTTTTTACAAACCCATAAAGACATTGAAGCCAAAATCACTGCATAATCGATTACAACGATTCTTACGCATTTAATACGAATGAACAAAGATTGAAGCTTACGCATAGTTGAAGTGTTGAATCTTACCGCAACATCTTGACGACTTTGAATATCAACAGAAAGGTATGAACCAGTGGTTGGAGTTTCTGAAGCAGAAGAAGATGATGAAAATGCTGCAGTAACTGATCTCAAATTCAAAAACTCTCTCAAATTTCTTGATGGGTGATCTGTGGTGGAACCAATTAGCTTGAAAGGGCACAACGGAGTGAGATTTGCAGTGGTTCGAACCGACGAGAATGGAGTGCACGAAAGGTGTTTGATGAAATGACTGCGAAAACAACCCAGCAGTGACATGGTTCGTGTATCAGAACAGACCAATTATCCACTCAGGTGATAGTAACCAGTTTCTTTTGACATCATAAATTCATAATCTTGAGGTTTCTAGTTAACCAACCAGCCCTCTTTGAAAATCTCGCGTCTCGTAACTTACTCGAGTCTCGTTAAAAAGTAGCTCGCTGACTCTTTGGCTCGCTTGTGACCTTGCTTGTTAGCTAAGGCTAAATTGTAAATCAAATTTACTTCCTATTATTTATATAAATCATAAGTATATTGATCAAATTGATATTTTTTAATAGAAAAACTTAAGTAGAAAAGTATAAAGGATCATTATAGTTGATAAAATACCAAACTCTTATCATTATCTAAACAAACTATGTTCAACGAATATAAAAAATATTATATATTATTTTATATATATGCATATTGGTAAAAAATTAACAAAATTAAAAAAAAAATTAAACCAAACAAGTTGGGTCACAAGTTAGGTCGCAAGCTGGCTCGTCTCGTCTGGACTCATATATAAACGAGTTGAGTCCAATCTCACGTTTTCGGCTCATAAGGTTTACAGCCATATCATCAATTGTTTTATAAGATTTTTGAAAACAATATTTAATAGGTATGAAATCAATAATAGATAACTTAAGGTGTTTATAAGAAAGAGGATGTATTTTTTAATGAATATGAAGGTTGAATTTTGTATGTTAAAACAAACCAAAGACTTTGTTTTCATATGTAGCGAACCATCACAATAGTTATGTTAAAACAAGCATCGTGAAAAAGAGTGTTAGTTGAGGTTATAATTTTGGGTAGATATTCAAGTTACAACAACAATAATTGCAATATGATTATTGTTGATAAACACTTGCTACTAATAGCAATAGTTGCTAATAATACCTAGTTGTCGTTGATACTAGTTACGACTAACTATCAAGTTGTCGATGACACTAATGGCCATTGACAACCAAAATGGTCTTTTGGTCCGGGAACTTTTATGAGATAATTAAATATCTGTCAAAAGAATTGAAATTTGTTTAATTTGATTTTGAATTAATATTTACCAAAATGATTGAAAATTTTTAGAGTTTAACCCTTTTAAGGAAATCTAAATTCGTAATATGTTTGAGTGACTAAGCAATCATAAAATGATGTATTATTGCGACTATTATAGAGTCTTCATCACTACAGCCATCGTCCTCATTGTCACCATCTACATCACCATCTCACAATGAAATTAAAATTTATCATCAAACCAAGCAAATGGGGTTGATTGCTACAACCATCATCTTTGTTGTCACCACCTATACGACGATCACCACTAAGGGCCAACAATAATGATGATAATGTTGTTTGGGGGGGGGGGGGGGGGTCGTCAGTGTTGGTGACAGAGGCAATGGTCTTAGAAAATGAGAGTTATGATGTTGGTGATAGTGTACCGGGGGTGATGAAAACATAAGTGAACAAAGAGTAGGGAGGGCGTGTTGGATTAATCTTGATCGGGTTTGATAGCGGGTCATGTACGGGTCATGGAGTTGAATACGGGCCAGCATAAAATATATTTAGTCACATGTCTTTAGTGGTTTATTAGATTAGAGTAATGAGTCATATTTACTAGTTTGTAGGAATGTTATTTAACCACATGTAGTGGGTAGTTTTGAGTTTGTTTTCTTTATATATTGTAAATGTTTGTTTCTCTCAAGAGTAATGAGAGAGTTTTAAGCAGTAAACTGTGTCTTGTATGTCTAAAAGGAATATGTATGTGTTCACGGTTTTATGTTTTTGTAATCAACACGAAATATACAAGTTATCCTATCGATTTTAAATACACAAAACAATATCATCTAACATTACATCATACAGAACATATCACAAAACATACATGAACTAGTAGCTAGAGTGATCGGCAGATAGTGGAAATACATATAACCAATATTTACAATCATAAAAGATAAAGCTCCCCTATTTATCATGATCATACACATCACCATACACCATCTTCCTCCTCATCATCTCCGTCCACCACCTGAGCAGCACCATCCCACACATCATCCACCATCTTTCTACCTTTCGACAATCATAAAACTCCCTTTGCTTTTGATGGAAAACCAGTGGAATTCTGTCGCAACGTGGCGAGATTTTATCTACAAGAAAGTTGACGCATCAATTTCGTAAACACTTTTTTAAACTCAACATGTATCATTGTGAATCGTATACATTGAACTTGAAGGCTCGGAAATGACAGTTCATTGTGGTTGCAAACGGTGCGTTTGCTACTCCAAAATAGTGAACGTCATGTTTTTTATTACATCATCATCGCCTATACATCAACACTTATTCACAAACTTGGTGTGGGGCTAATAGTTTTCATTTCCCATCTCATGGAAAACCCTTTTCGCTCCGCTTGGCCTTATCTCTCTCTAGGGGTATTTTAGTGATAGGTTCTATAGGAACTGGACGATCTTATTTGGTCAAATACCTAGCGAAAAACTCCTATCTTCCTTTCATTACGGTATTTCTGAACAAGTTCCTGGATAACAAGTCTCAAGGTTTTGATGATATTGATATTGACGATATTGATGCTAGTGACGATATCCTTGATATGGAGCTGGAACTGCTAACTAGCATGAATTCGCTAACTATGAATATGATGCCTGAAGATGAAGACCGACTTTATATCACCCTTCAATTCGAATTAGCAAAAGCAATGTCTCCTTGCATAATATGGATTCCAAACATTCATGATCTAGATGTGAATGAGTCAAATTACTTCTCCCTAGGTCTATTAGTGAACCTTCTCTCCAGGGATTATGAAACATCGTTGATCAACACGAAGAATATACGGCCCTTCAAGAATGTATTACATTGCGAATTCCAATCGATACAAATTGTGACCCAGATCTCGCAGATATTTCGATTCCAGCGAATGATGACGCTATATCTTCAATCCGATTAATTCCTAACAAATTAGTATTTGCAATTTGTGAGGGCCGTTCTGGCTATATAAGAAATCCGTGATTAATAATAAGATAAATAACTTATTTCATTTTGGAACCTTCATAGATTTATTGAATCGGTTACTATTTCTGAATCTCAAAAAAGAGAGAAAAATAACAAGGAATAAGATTTGATTAGTTGGTATTCAAAATATACGATTCAAGTAGTCAAGTCGAGAAAGAGATGGTTGAATCAAAATAATTTTGTTTAAAGTTCTATTTTTGCCAGAGGGCAATATGAATGTTCTATCATGTTCCATCAACACACTAAACGGGTTATACGATCTATCCGGTGTGGAAGTAGGCCAACATTTTTATTGGAAAATCAGGGGTTTCCAAGTCCACGGCCAAGTACTTATTACTTCTTGGGTTGTAATTGCTATCTTATTAGGTTCAGCCGTTCTAGCCGTTCGGAACCCGCAAACCATTTCGACTGGCGGTCAGAATTTCTTCGAATATGTCCTTGAATTTATTCGAGATGTGAGTAAAACTCAAATTGGAGAAGAATATGGTCCTTGGGTTCCTTTTATTGGAACTATGTTTCTATTTATTTTTGTTTCTAATTGGTCAGGCGCCCTTTTACCTTGGAAAATCATACAATTAACTCATGGGGAGTTAGCCGCACCCACGAATGATATAAATACTACTGTTGCTTTGGCTTTACTCACGTCAGTGACATATTTCTATACGGGTCTTAGCAAAAAAGGATTAGGTTATTTCGGGAAGTAAATTCAACCAGGGTCAAAAGAAACAGTAATTAAATTGTATTAAAGTAAGTTCCCAAACCAATAATCATCAGCATGAGATCACAATAACACCACCAAATAAAACTCATTGGCAAGTCAGGTTACTACCTCACACGTCTCTCAGATGAGCGTGGGCTCAACATCATCAAGGTAACCTAAACCAAAGCCATAGACTAGTGGCTACAATGATAGCTAGGAAGTACAACTAGCAGTGCCATGCAACATGGTGGCAACCGACCTAGGGCGGCCGCGAACAGTGAGCAACACCTTCGATCCAACAATCATAGGTCCCCTTAGAGGACAGGCGTTACGGGAAAATGAAACACGGGAGGCGAAGAAATATAATGACGGCCAAGCCGGAGCAACCACCGCCCCGGCATCGTCAGTCGCACCATTTTTCTCTCTAGAAGGTTCCCCCGTATATTGACGGTGGGTAGGTAGGGCCAAAATGCAAAAACCGATAAAAGATGTAATCAAAACATAAAAAAACACAAACCCAACTATTCCTTTCGTTCTCCTATTCACAGTTATATAATATAATTTCTCTTTATGAAATAATTAGAAATTAATTAAGATCGGACGTCTACAAACTCCGTTATACGTGTTATGACGGTGAGTCGGTGACACTAACATGGTTAGGATATCCAAAAACGTATGAAAGCACATTGCCATTAGTCAATATAACGGTGTCGAAAAACATATACTATCTAAATACGTACAACTTTATTTTTAACAAGATAATATTTGGGCCATGTTTGGGAAACTTAGGTGCTGTTTGTTTTTTCTGTAGGAAAATGTCTGCAGTCTGCGGACCACATCTGCAGATATCTGCAGGAGAAGAGGTGGACCAAACGTCTGCAGTCTGCAAGAAAAAGACTGTTTGTCTTTTAACATCTGCAGACTAAAAAATTAATATGTAATTAAAAATGAAAAATTCATCCACCATCGTTATCTCCCTCCTCCTCCTCTCCACCACCACCACCGTCCCATCGAACCTTTTATTGTACACCCAACTCTCTCCGATCGCCTCCGCCTGCCGGCACCACCCTGACCTCCTCCACCAGTACATGAACTACACCCCTTTCGCCGACTGTCCGCCGCCATCCTCCGCCGCCGCGGAACCCTTGATCCTCTGCGGCTGCCACCATCTCCCCCGCCGGAACCCTTGATCCTCCGCGACTGCCACCCCTTCCGACGAACCCCTTCTCTCCGATGCTCGAAAATTCTACCTTGTGGAACAAATCGGATCTTGATCTCCTAATTTCCCAATTGATCGACATTGCTAAAAAGTCAAAATCGGTTCTCCGGTTAGCGTGCTCGGCGGGGTGAGGGGTGAAGGTGCTGTTCTTTTGGTTTGATATTGTGGAGGTGAGTCGCGATGGTGATCAGTTGTATTTGCCGGTGGGGGTGCTGTCGGCGGGGTGAGGGGTGGCGGGTGGGCCGGCGGTGGCGGTAGCGGGTGGGGCGGCGGTGGCGGGTGGGTGTGTGGCTGATGGTGAAGAATGAGAAGATGTTAGAAGATTGAAGAAGTGGATGGTCTATGTCTGCCTTATGCAGACCTCAGGAAGACCTTTTTTAATGAAAGGTCTTCGCAAAACAAACAGTCTGCAGACCTTAACGTCTGCGCGTGGTCTGCGCGGCGCAAACAAAAGAGGTCAGTAAGTACTTCTGACAAAAAACAAACACCACCTTACTTTTTGATTAACTTTTAACTTATTAACTTTTGAAAAGTCATTAAGTTAATAAGTATGTTTGAGAAAAAGTTAATAAGGTTGATTTTAAAGGATTAATAAGTTGATTTTGAAAATTTAGTATGAGTTATTTTTAAAAGTTACTTTTCAAAAGTAACTTATGGGACAAATAAATAATCCCAAACATGCACAAGGACTTAAAGAAAAAAAGTTAAACAAAGCCACAAAATCGGTTTTAAAAGAAAGTTAACAAACAAAATTTATTCAAAAAATTCGAATTAGTAAACAAATTAACGGATTAGAAACGTATATTATATATACTAAATGAGGTAAAATTGAAATTTGTATCAAAACTGAAAGGTTAAAATCAAAACGTGTGTCGGTGGCTTGATTCACCACCGAGTATTTGAGTGATAGTAAATTCGTATGGTATATTGAAATTGTGTAAGAATATTCTAAAATCATGCATGTAAAATCGTAAGTCTATACATTTTGACCTAATTATGTTATTGGTATCTTAAAAGTTTTGACCATTTGTTAAAGCTGAATTTTGATGCAAATGAAATGTGACATGTGGCTAGATAGTTTATAAATGGTGACGTTAATCTGATCAATTTTAAGAGATTGAGATCTAACTAGTAGGATATGCCGCGCGTTGCGGCGGTTTGTTTTTGAATGTCGATACGTAAATAAAAGTATTTCATAAAAAAATCGTTGTCACATTAAAAATACGAAAGCGAACCTTAAAAAATTGTTTAAGTAAAATCTAAAACCGTGTAAAACGGTCACATGTCCTGATTTAACATTTAAAAACATATTTTGTTAAATATTATATATAATTCAATTTTTTCTTTGAAAGTTAAACTTGCAGAAAATTTAATGCAAAAAGTATGTGATGCGTAGACAGCCAATTATCATTATAAAAATAAATAGAAATAAAATTTAATGCTAAAAGTATGTGATGCGTAGACAGCCAATTATCATTGTAAAAATAAATAGAAATAAACAGTGTAGTAGAAGGCTTGAACACGGATAGAATTGAAAAAAAGAATTTTAGAAACTATTGGATCAATCTTAAACTATGGTTTTAATTTGCAGCATATAATAGTTAACTTATAAGAAAACGACAATATAAATATAAAAAAAAAAGATATTGTAGCTACCGACCTAAGTTTTTAATATGTATATATAATATATAATATCAAAAAAAAAAAAAGCAAAAAAAACCCAATGTATATTTAATATATAATATCAAAAAAAAAAAAAAAAACCAAAAACCACCGACATAAGGGATTAATAAGAATAGAATATCTTCTCATATTACGATGTTTATCATTATAACATTTTGTTTTTTGGAAAACTTTATTTCTTTTATCCTGTTAGAAATGACACGTTACAATTTCATTTCACTTTTAAAGCTCTGTACAGTTTCTTATGTCTTTGACCAATGAAAAGATGACATGTGATAACATCCTCTATTAGAAATGATACACTTTTAAGATCCGAATATGGTTTTTATTTTTTTACCGAATAAGAATATGACACTTGGTAATATATGAAGCCTTTTGAGATTGTAGAAATTTAGTATCAACACTCTTGATTGTGTTAAATATCATGAAGCCTTGACTAGTGTTATTAATTCATCCATGTGCTTTGCACGTTGGATGAACGAGTTTAAACGACACTTAGATAAACACGCACCCGGTGATGCTTTTGTCATCATAGCCTTCAAGGCTACCAGACGATACGCAATATAAAAAACATTCACCCTCAACGTTCCAAGAGCAAACAACAAGTTGTGGCTGCAGGGGGTTGCAGGTACGTACCAACCATCCTCCGACCATGCCAAGGCAAGCCGAGATGATATGTCCTCGCAACAATTACCAAAATCCGGAACATAACTCATACGAACAATAGTTTGTGTGAATCGGATTCAAAGACGATAACTGCTGCCTAAGCAAATTGTCTCAAAAGAAATCCGGTCCTACAAAACCCAATAGCCAATGGTCCCAAACGAACGTGTGTTCATCATCATCGACCAAACCAAGACACTGCCTTAAAGGTAGTCAGGTGCTACAAAACCTAGTAGCCAACAAAGTGGTTTCGGATGGATGTATGTTCATCATCATCAACCCACGGACCCCAAAAGAGATTCGAAAGAAGCCAAAACAAGAAAAGCATAACAATCGAAATAACTCATGATCATCATCAACCAAACCGAGGTATTGTTGGCCAACGAAAATGGTCCCAGATAAACATATGTTCATCATCATAGATCCAAGGACCCCAAAAGAGCTCCGACAAAAGCCATAGCAAGAAAACTGTAACAATCAAAACAACATAGATCTTCATCGACCAAATTTAGATATTGTTAGCCAAAGAAAATGGTCTCAAATTAATGTATGTTCATCATAAGCGACCCAGGGACCCCAAAAGAGCTCCGACAGAAGTCACCGTAAGAAAACCATTACAATCGAAACAACACATGCCTAAAGCCGAAAAACATAAAACAAAACAATCTCAAATGAACCTAAGTTCATCATCAGTCATCCAAAGGATCCAAAAGAGCTTTGATCATACACCTTGAGGATGGGGTATAGAGGTCTCAATACAAAACATATCACATAAGAGTGATCGACAGATAGATATATAGTTGATATACATATAACTATTTACAATCATCTCTTCCCAACTGATCATACACATGCATCACCATACACCATCTTCCTCCTCATCATCTCCGGCTACATTATCCATCATCTTTCTAGCTTTCGCTGCTCCTTGCTCCGCGCTGGCTGCAACAAACTCCGTCACGCCACCGTCGTCCTCCGCCCTCTCAGCGGTTGAAGACGACGGGGATACTGTAGATGTTTTCATGACGTTAACTCGCTTATCTGCAACACTTGATGATGCCCATGGTAATCCTGATCACTTACATGATTGGTATATAAGAACCATATGAAGATCGGGTATATAAGCTGGTAATATCTAATTTTGTTATTAGTATTTTAAAAGTTATGAATATTTGTAAAAATTGAATTTCGATGCAAATGAAATGTGACATGAGGCTAGATAGTTTATAAAAAGATGATATTCGTTTGATAGGATTTAACATATAGAGATCTAACATCTTCTCATATGACAAAATCTATCATGACAACATTATTTTGCTTTTAAGATCCGTAAAGTTTTCTTTTTCTTCTACTAATGAAAAGACGACACGTGATAACATCTTTATTAGAAATGACATGCTTTAAGATCTGAATATCGTCTATTTTTATTTATACAATAAGAATATGACATGTGGTATTATCATGAAGGCTTTTGAGATTGTAGAAATTTTGAACTCACACTCCTGATTATGTTATATATTCATATAACTAGTGTTATTCGTCCAAGCGCTTTGCATGTTGGATTAACATGTTAAATTGGTGCTCAGATAAGCGTGCACCTAGCGGTATTTTCGTCATCATAGTCGTCAAGGTTAACAAACAATGTGCAATATAACAAACATTCAGGCTCAACGATCCAAGAGCAAACAACACGTCGTGGCTGCAAGGGGGTTGCGGGTATGCACCAGCCATCATCCGACCCTGGCAAACCAAGCCCAAATGATATATCCTTGCAACAGTTACTGAAAATCGGAACATAACCCGTACGAACAACAGTTTGTGTGAATTGATACGAACAACAGTTTGTGTGAATTGTAATCAAAGATGATAATTGCTACCTTAGCAAATCGTCTAAAAAGAAGTCAGGTCCTGCAGAACCCAGTAGCCAACGAAAGTGGCTCAAACGAACTCTTGTTCATCATCATCGACCAAACCAAGGCACTGTATTAAAGGTAATCATGTTCTACAAAACCTAGTAGCCACGAAAGTGGTCTCAGACAAACGCTTGTTCATCGTCACCGACCAAACCAATGCATGGTCTTAAAGGTAGTCAGGTCCTATAGAGCCAACAAAACTGGTCTCAAATGAATCTATGTTCATCATATCTACCCAGGAGACCCCAAAAGAGGTCGGACATAAGCCACAACAAGAAAAAACAATCGAAACAACACAAGATCGTCAACGACCAAACTGAGATATTGTTAGCCAACAAAACTGGTCTCAAATGAATCTATGTTCATCATATCTACCCAGGAGACCCCAAAAGAGGTCCGACAGAAGCCACAAAAACAAAACCATAACAATCGAAACAACACAAGATCGTCAACGACCAAACTGAGATATTGTTAGCCAATGAAAGCGGTCTCAGATGATTGTAAGTTCATCATTATAGATCTAGGGACCCTAAAAGAGCTTTGACAGAAGCCATAGTAAGAAAACCATAACTATCGAAATAACACATGCCTAAATCTAAAAAACATAAAAAACAAAACAGTCTCAAATGAACTTAAGTGCATCATCATCGACTGAAATGACCATAAAAGAGCTTCGATCAAACACCTCGCGGATGGCGTACAAAAGTGTCAGTAAAAAAAACCCTAGTAGTTCAACAACAAAGGGCCATACTTGAGACAACCAGGTACATGGTTGGCGCACCAACATAGACGCCACCAAAAGCGACAACCAACGGCGGCATCCCGTCTATAACGCTAACAACAAATCATAAAACAAATCTCAGGTCAATAACCTTATAAGAAGAGGAAGAAGATAGATCGTTGTTGCTGCCGCCAAGGCTCCAAACCCCTTACTAGATGTCGATTTTTGGCAAGATGGAACAATCAGAACCACAACAACCACCAAGTCAGGTGACAAGGCTTTACACAAAGCCGGCGGAGACTGCGAGTAAAACTTAAACTGTCTGCCTCAATCTAGCCTGAAACGGGAGGCTGACAGACAACCTCCTCTAGATCTCCGGTCCCCGACAAACATACTCTCTTTCTACAAAAATAAATGCAGGCAACATAGCTTAAAAAGGAGCAATGTGCATCACAAATTGTATCATACGGATAAAACACAGTAAATTATTGTTATTTTGTTTGTTTAAAGGATAATTATTTGTCAGTTGTAACGATTTAATAAATATATGTTTTCTGAGCCATGCGTAAAAACTTTAATCAACATGAGCAAGTCACTTGAATTTTTCTTTTTTAAAGGAGACAAATACAAAGCATCCAAGTATAATATTTATGTAAATTAGTTAGCATACTTATTAGACAAGCTTGAATCTTCTCTGCTTTTGCATTTTTTATATATTTTTCCATATATTTTTATTAGACTTTATTATTAAACTACAATTTATTAGTATGACCCAAGGGCTCAGTCAAGTTCTGATAATACAGAATAATAATCACAAGCTTATAATGTATAACACAATCCATGTGTAACAAAAAAGTGAAATAAAATAAAATAAGATAACATAAATCAGTTACTTTAAACACATGTCTATTTATAGGCTATATTACATCTAGGATCAAATAAACCAGTATACATAACAATGAAACACTATAAGAAACTTAATAAACTTGGATCAAACACTTGTGTAATAAAAATACTTTACACTTGACACATTAAAACTACCATTCAACACAAACTTTTAGATCTTACAATCACCGGCTACAGTTATGATCGCGGCCCGGTTCGACAACCTGATCGAGCCATAAAACAACCTGGTCAATCGATGGTCGTCTTCTCGGATCCTGATCTAAACACTTGCAAGCTATGTCCAAAACATCCAACATCTGATTCTCACAACTCTTATCCCATATCATCACATCAAATATCTCTGCGTATCGCGCTTCAAGTTTCATCTCGAACACCCACGAAACCAAGTTCCTGCAGTTCTTCCCCTTACCAACTTCGACGGGCCGCCTGCCCGTGATAAGTTCCAAAAGAACGACACCAAAACTGTACACATCACCTTTGAAAGTTGCAGTCAACGTTTGAGCGTATTCAGGTGGAATGTAGCCCAAAGTGCCCACCAAATCGGTTGTTACATGAGTGTCGTATGGGCATAGTAATCTTGAAAGCCCGAAATCAGCTAAATGGGCTTTGAACTTTTCATCCAGTAAGATGTTGCTTGTTTTGATGTCACGGTGGATTATTTTGGGCTCGTTATGTAAGTACGCTAGCCCGTGTGCAGCCCCTTTTGCTATCTTCAACCTTGCGCGCCATTTCAACGGTGGTTCTTCGTCAACCCGTTCGTGTAACCAGTAATCCAAACTACCATTTTCCATGTAAGAATAGATCAGTAACCGATCCGACCCGTATTTGCAGTACCCTTTGAGGGATACAAGATTCTTGTGTTGGGCTCTTGATAGGGCTTCAACTTCTGCATGAAATTCACGTTCCATTTGGCCACAGTCACCCGAAAGTCTCTTGATTGCTGCTTTTGACCCGTTAGGAAAGTTAGCTTTGTAAACGAGCCCAAACCCACCACATCCGATTATGTTAGATTGGCTGAAGTTGTTTGTTGCTTCAACTATGTTTGAAACTGTGAGGTCCCTGCAACCAGAAGCTGGGAAAAAAACAAGCTTTGACCCGTTAAACCCACCCGATAACCCGTTTGTCATGTTGTAATCCTCATCTTCTAGTTTAGAAAGTGAATCCCTTTGTTTTCTTCTAGACTTTTTAAGAAGAATGATTCCTAACAAGATCATGATTCCGGCTCCTATACCAAGTGTGATTCCTAAGATACTGTTTCTCCCCAATTTTCTATGAGAACTGGAACGAAGAGGTGAAGTTGTATTCACGCTGCAAGGAGGAAGAGATTCTCCGCAAAGCCCAGGATTCCCTATGAAACTCGAGGCTGGGAATCCTGAGAATTGGGTTCCAGTTGGAATAGCGCCTTCCAAGTGATTGTTTGCAACAGAAAACATAGAAAGAAACGAAAGCTCGTTTAATGAACTTGGAATCGACCCATGAAGATCGTTTGATGACAGATCAAGAACTTCCAGATTTCCCATTTCAGAGATTGTGCTCGGGATCGTTCCACTCAAATTGTTCTTGCTCAAATCCAGTACATGAAGCTGCTTTAATTTCCCAATTTCTGGCAATATTGAACCATTTAATTTGTTGTTGCTGAGGTAAATTGATGGAGGAAAGCTTGCAACTTGATTGTACTGGAGACCTCTACCACTTTGATTTCTCTTAACAAACAATGGGATTCCAGTGGTTGATCCAAGAATCGAAGAACTTATATTTGAAGAAACCAAACTCTTCAAATCAGTCAAACTTTCCGGGAGTTGACCCATAAGTGTATTATTGGAAAAATCCAGGTAAAATAGCCTCTCCATTTGACCAATCCACAAAGGTATGACCCCGTTTAAGTGATTCCAAGACAAATCAAGTACTTCTAGCCTTGGACAACCGATTAACCAATTCGGGATTTGACCTTTGAGTCCACAATTAGCAATTGCAAGAACCATTAATCTCTCAAACCCATTCACATTAACGGGAATCTCTTCCCCATGAAAGTTTTTGGTCAAAATAAGAGTGGTTAGATTCTTGCACTTTTGCAAAACAGATAATGCGTGTGGTAAATTGGTCAAACCATTGTTTGAAAAGGATAGAAACGAAAGATTTGAAAGGTTCGCGTAGCTAACAGGAATTTCTCCATACAATTGGTTCTTGGCAAGATTCAAGATTCTCAGTTCATGACAACTCGAAAGTGAGTTTGGTAATAAACCATTAAACTTATTACTACCAAGATCAAGAGTGCACAAATTAGGAAACTTGGAGAAATCAGTAGTTAAAACACCCGATAATGAATTGTTACGAAGATCAAGAACTCTTAGATTAGAACATGCTTCTATGGTGGAAGGCAATGGCCCTGAGAATGTATTTGTATGTGCAATTAGCTGTTCTAAACGTGATAAGTTCTTGAATACATTAGGAAGCGAACCCACAAACAAGTTCTCGAACAAAATTAGTGATTCGAGATTTGAAAGCTTACTGAGATTTGTGCTGAGCTGGCCAGAAAAGTTGTTGGACGAAAGAGAGAGCTGTTTCAGGGATGAAAATGAGTACAGAAACTCAGGTATAACGCCTGAAAATGAGTTGGAATACAAGTAGAGTTCTTGAAGAGATTTGCCACAGCTGCTAAAACTTTCAAGATTGCCAGTGAAATTATTCATTGATAGATCAAGAAACCGAAGGCTGTTGGACGAATTGCATATTCTTGAATTAAATTCACCAGAGAATGAATTGTTGCTCAAGTTGAATGCAATTAGATTTGGGAAATCCCCAAACCCTGACAAATTCCCAGTTAAAGAATTGCTTGAGACATTAAGAACTTCAAGATTCTTCAAACTGGAGATACTTTTAGGCAATTTTCCTTCCAGTTGATTATACGAAAGATCAAGATATCTCAAATTCTGTAAACCAGATATAGAATCTGAAATCACACCCTTTAGACCTTTAGCAGACAACTTCAACATGGAGATTTTTGACAGATTTCTTGCATCATTTTCGCACACGACACCATCCCATTGACAGCAAATGGCATCACTGGACCAAGATGCAAGTACAGACCCATTTGTGAAACTTGCAGCAAGGCCCTTTAGAGCTAACAGATCATCTGGATGGCATGTTTGACTTAAGGTTTTGACACTCAAAGATGAGCAAAAGAGAACACATAACAACACCCAATTGATGAAATTCATTGATCAATTACACCAATTAGACAGGTTCAACACATCGCTAAACCCTAAGAACTTCTTGATCTAGCAAAAGATGAAGAAATTGAAGGAAAATAACAACCCCAAAAAAGATCAAATCCCTATACAAGAAGATCAAATTGCAAAAACCAACTAGTGAACAGCAATTAGTACACGATGAGAGAGAGAAAGAGAAAGACTGAACCCAAATCCCAAAACCTCAAAGAGACAAAAAGCAAAATAGAAGCCGAAGGATTAAAGAAAGCTTGTAAATGAAGCGAACCAGAAAACACTCAATGACACATGAGGGTCTTTAATGATTCACAATCTCTAGCAAAACGAAAGTAAACCCTTTAATTGATTCTCGAAACAGACCCACAAACAACAAGGAGACCAAAAGAAACCCTACAAGATAACAACGAAAGAAAAGTCTTGAAAGAGAGTAGATACACAGTACCGTTAGTGCCGATCACTTGTGAAGGAAGCAAGAAAAGCAGACAGCAATCATGGGTTGTCTTTTTATCAAACAGTTGGTGGGCATTCACGAAATTACCAACGAAAGAGGCTCTTTTTATCGCAAATTGTTGATTCAATCGTGAGGAAATTGGGTAAAAGGGTGTTGTGAAGAAGATGGAAAGCAAAAGGGGGCACGGAAATTTAAACGAAGTAGATGAAGGCGTATAGTAGTTGTTAGATCTTGACATTCGTCGCACATCTTGTTTTGACTTTGATTGGATTTGTGGCAAGATTTTCTCATGTTGCTTCTCACTTTTCAAAGCTCTCATCTCACGTATCTCTCACTATTCAACCACTCAATTATATATAAACAAGCATAGCAAATAGCAAATAATAATATATCAATAACGTATATATCTACTGTTCATGAAAGTTTTATATTCATATGCATAAAATATAAAAATAGTTATGCTTACTTCACAGTCTTTTCCTTAGTTTTGAACGGCAACCGTCGATCATCTAGCACGTTTTTCGAAAAAGAAAACTCGTAATCAAATGCATCATCTAGTTTCATTAACTCCTTTCACAAACTATGAGCTCTACTTCTCACCTTCAATGCCATTGGACTAAATAGCCAAAGGCTATAATTTTTTTGTAATCTATTTATTGTTTATTTGGTAAAACTTATTCATACTATTTAACTGATAATAAGAACCGGATGTCGTTACGTCATCACCGATTATGTTTAGTTATTACTTTCAATTCTCATCTATTAAAAGGGAAGTATTCCAATTATTTGGTGTAGTTGTAATTTCTAAATTATATGTCTTCTATTAGTCTTTGTTCTACCTTTTTACTGGTCTTTTTAATATAATAACTCTATTCATCGTTACAAAAAAGAAAATATCTAGAAGAGAAATTTTAGATTTGGATTCTTCTTTCCTTGATCTTCTTGTTATGACCTCTTAAACAACACACGCTTAGTGTAAACTACTATTTACGGATCATATTGTTAGTATAGTATTAATGGGTCTTGTAAGTTTGCAAGTAATGGATTCTCATCTACATCAAATTAGGGTTGTTCACGAACTGAACCGACTCAAGCTAGGGTTTGACTCACCTCAGCGCGGTATGTAAACGAAAGAAGCCGAGCTCAGCTTGGTTTACAAACTATTCGAGCCAAGCTGGCTCATGAGCATATTCGAGTGAGTTTTTTATGTTTTTTTTTCAAGTGAGATGCAAGCCACATTTTATTTAAAGTTTAAACATCCTTACACTAAGTTTTGGCAAGTGGTTATTTTGATATTAAGGTATAAATTGGAACTTATATAATTATTATCATTTTAATGTGATGAGGAAGTGTAAACCATCCAAAAACATTCACCACTTACAAACAATCATATATAATGCATATATATATATATATATATATATATATATATATATATATATATATATATATGTGTGTGTGTGTGTGTGTGTATGTGTATGTATAAAATCAAAAATAAACAATACAAGAAAATCGAGTTGGCATGGTTTTGTAAAACACTAGGGCCGAGCTGGCTCGGTTTGTAAACGAGCTGCTTTTGTAAACGAGTAACATTCGAGCTATTTAAACGACTCTACACCAAACAAATACTTTAAAAAGTATTTTATTTAATTATCACGTTATAAAGTTGTAGATTATTAAATAGAATTGGACCTTAATTTATATTATATTAGTAATCCGATACGAAGATAAATGTTTGATTTTAAGAAACTTAAATTTTATTTAGTTAGACTTTAACTTCAAAACCAAGTCATATCACTCATTTTTCTTACTTTCATTTCAACTCACCCATATAAAATGGTTTAGCTCCCTTTTACTCACTTTTTCACAATTTAAAAATTACTAAAAAAATGACCGTGTGGTTGGCATCTGTTGATTCGTTAGCGCCTATCCCTCAACGGCCCTTAACACCAGGGGGTAGGTCTGGTAGGTCTACCGCGCCCTTAAAGACCACCTGAACCTTAACATCCTGGGGCGTTGTAGTACACCGCATGACCTAATCAACGTATAAAGAAAGCTAGATGTACGTAAAATACACATGTAGATATATTGATGTCTAATTGGATAGAGGGAAGCCATTCGATGTTCGTTGACGTATGGTTTATCTCTTGGTCTTTTTGTATCACTTTGTTGAGTTATAGTGTCTTGCTAGTCTTTTTTTTTTTTTTTTAAGTTTTAGATGTTAAAAAGAAGCACAGATCATGCATAATATCGAAGGTGTGTTTTTTGTAATTTACAATGTGTCCAAGTAGAACCTGAATTCAAAGGTGTAGGTAGGTAGGTGAGCCAGCAAGTCAGGTTACCAACTCCACCTTCATCCTGAAAATCTTTCTTCTTTTTACAAAAATTGTTTACCCAAATACTTATTAACTGTTTTTGTTTTAAACTATGCTTATCAATTTTTTTGTTTTAAATTATCATTTTTACGGTCATTCAAAACAAGCCACATGTTTCAAGATCATGGCCACTTTGAGCCAATGGGCGTAGATCTCTTGTTAATTGGCAAAGAGCAATAGATAATGTCATTTTTGCACTATAGAGGCCTAGGAGGTTAAATATGTTCTTTTTAAATTTAGATGACTGGTGTTTGTATACATTTTCTTTATTTAAAACTTATTGTTAATTTGTTTTTTATGTTTTGGGATCTATAAATTATTTAAGTTGAAAAAAGATCACCACAAACACATAAGAATTCATAGGAGTATGGGTGGATGTTTACAAATTATCTTAAGTCCACTCTTTGTATTTAGGAAGAATTTGTCCTCAATACAATAATTTTCTATAAGCTCGATGGAGATCATTGTCGCAGTTTCTCTCGCTAAAGTGATCGTGATCACTACTTCAACTTCTTACTAGATGACGATGATCGCCCTTACAACCTCACACCAGGTAGGTAGAAATCACTTTTTCAATATCTCGTTAAATAGATAGAAGTCATCCTTTACTAGCTCGAGCAATACCATTCACTCATATTTTTCTCGATAGTTGGATAGTGATAGCCTCTATTTATTATTACTTATTTGAGTAGTGATCACGTACCATCTTTATCGATAAGTTTCTTACAATCTCCATAAGAACTTTAATAACTAACTATACGTAAATAAACAAATATTACAACGAATTTATCAAACACAATTTCTCTATTCTTTTGCTCTCTATCTTGAGATGGGATTTTATTGAAATATTACTCACGAATATGAACAATATTTCTGCTTATGAATATGAAAAAATACTCAAAATATTAGAGAGTGAGATGCTTAAATACTAAAAATCAAAAAAGAAAAAAGACAACAAAAATTCTCTACAAGTCTAAGGACTTAACGCCTTATGGTTTACAAAAAATGAGACTAAACTTTTGACTTTATAAAAGAAACAACGAAAACCATAAGTAATTATCACGCTAAAAATTGAATAAAATATTAATAAATTGCCAAATTGGTTTGTTGATCCAAGTGGGTTGCAGAGGCAGCGGGCTTGGTACGTATGCATTTTTTTCGATTCCTATATAATATAGTAAATTACGTTATTATTGATTTTATTTAATTAAGTAAAAAAGACATATTAGAGCATGACTAATGTGTCCATATATGAGAGGAGTTGCGTGACTTCACCTCAGCAGCTCACGAAGGCAAACATCTCGCTCTTTGTAGAACTGATTCATTATATTTCTTTCCACTCCTTTAATGAGTATGAGTGTGACCACAAGTCTTGCTCAAATGACGCATATGTAACGACACTTTTTGCTTATATTCACTAGGACATTACAAATGCTCTTATGTCATTGTGTGACAAGCATGACAGAATTTATATTAAAACGAGTTAAATTAAATTATATTTATTAACAATTATAAAACGACAATCTTTAAACAATATTTTGTCGTATATCATAATAAATTGTTACCCAGATTTTTTATAGAACGACGACTCACACTCATTTAATTATATTCTTAAACTACACCAACCCTTAATCTATCACATGTCATATATGATTGTCTATGATATTCTTTAAATTAAAAATCTTTGACTCTTATCACTGAACTATCAACCAAAATAACAATTACTACCTAGATGGCTCCTAAGAGTGACATGCAAACCCAATTGTGATCCGAGCGAGTCAAGTATTCTTTACCTACTCTAGATCAATTTGATAAAATATTAACCTAAATCGAGTAGAATTCAATTTAAAAATTGAAGCTCTTTGCTGATGTGTGAAACCCGAACCTCATACATGATAATATATAGCATTATGTTGTGGATCCTAACTATATAATGTAGTAAAACAAAAATATAGCATAAGGAAAATAAAATTTCATATCTAATTTTTAAGGTAGTATTACAAATTTATATGCATTGTATACGACCAGTGTAATTTGGAATACAATATATAAATAAATAATTTTACTATAGGTAAATGAATTGTCAGAAATTAGATATATATGCAAAAGGTTAAACATGTATAAGTGAAAAAAAATATGTACACGATTTGATGTTGTAATTTAGGTTTGTTGAGATTGTTATACTATATTTTAATATACAATTTCATATATCTATGTCTAAGCTAATAAAGTTAAATATTTCCATAAAATTTTTTAAAAAGAATTATATAATTTACCTTAGAAACTCGTGACTTGAAAAAATATGTATTTTTTATAAGTTTTGCGGTTTACCTATTTAAATATATAAAATAATTAAAATTAAAAAAAAAGGTTAAAATAAACATGTGAAAAGAACCTCATCAGGACGGCCACTGTTGACTAAAACGTATATATTTTCCTCTGTATTTAACTATTTACATTCTCATAATTGAATTTGTTACTTCATTTTTAATTTTATTTTGATACAATTATATTAAAAAATAGCTAAAGATAGTAAAATGTAGCTATAAGCTTTTATTATATAGTAGGTTATAACCCGGTGTATTACACTGGTTGAATAAGAAAAGTACTAAATATTTATTAATGAAGTTAGCAACTATAAAATGTTAAATAAGATCTGATTGAAATTACGTACGAGTAATACTTTGATTAGCTGATAAAACATTTTTACATTTTAACTTTTGTTTTATAAAATCACTGCTTTGAAAAATTTTATTTTTATCAAAATCTCGTTGTTTAAAACTCCATGTTTATATTTTTTTATATAAAACTTTTTATTTTTAAAAATTTGATTTTAGAATATTTCATAAATTAAAAAACATTTGTTGTTTTACAAAAATATCACAGTTTTAGGTCAATTTTGATTTTGAAAAAAATGTAATATTTAATCAAAAAACTTATTTTTTATTTTATGAAAAAATATTTAAGTCAACAGCCATCACTTGAAAATTCACTAGTTTATAAGTTTATCTATCAAGTGCAAGATATTCGGGCAATCAAGGCATTTTTTAATTCAATGACTACCCACTTCTTGGATATGTACAGTGTAAACTGTTTCTCCACAGTCTAGACTCTAGAATTCAGATGGGTCAAGTTAATGGGCCGGATATGTCATCTTATTTCGTCTAAAATAAAATGCATAAGCCATAGGCCATTATGCGTGTAGAAGCACTCATGTCATGAATTTTCACCACATCATGAAACTCAATCATCAAAATATGTTATCAAATAATATCACATTACATTACACACCCACATTTGAAGGGGACACTCCCTCATAATATCCATATGATATATGAGTGAAATGAGCAAAGTTATCCGTGAGGCACGCGGCGGTACAATTAAAACCTACGTGTTATGACGTTGTAGTACGATTAAAAAAGCATATGAAGTTATGGGCTAGTGACCGATTGATTATACAAAACTAAAATGTAGGTAGAAAATACTACACCTTGTATGATACTTTATAAAAATTTTAAAAATGTAATTTTTGGGAAAATAAATTTAGGCTATAAGAAAAGTCAAAAGGACAAAAAAACAAAAAAAAAAAGTTATTGTATGCCAGATTGCCAAGGGATCGAACTCATGTCATTGGCCAACCTAAAACCACGTACAAACCAACTATGCTTGATGTACGTATGTAATCACTAAATGAATTAGTATAGATTATTATCCACCCGACTCGTTTCCAAACAAAAGTTACATCGCAATGTAGAAGTACTCGAATTTATATTGTCATCCCATCAAAACGTATCGTATTTGGCCCGACTTGTTTCTGAATAAAATTTACATTGAACCGTAAAACAACTCGAAACGTACATAAAGAGTAAGCACAAAAACATGATTTATTTAAATCGACTCCAAACAAATTTACGTTTAAAAACAGTAGTAGAGTGAGTTTGGGTGTTATTTTCTATTATTGAATATGAGAGAACATAAGACTATTTATAAGAGTACATGAAAGATTCTAGAAGTATGTAACTAACTCAAACTAACTCAACTAACTCAATTACGCACATGTCAAATATCACCAACTAACTCCACAATAGGCACATGACTAATAACGTTAATACATAGACCAACTTGAATTTATACCGACACATACATAAGTTAAAAATCGAGGAGGTTAAAATAACATTTTACAAAATTGTTAGAGGGCAATGAAAGCAAATAACTTGTTAAAAACTTAAGGTGTTTGAAATGAATGTTACAAAGTTGTTAGCAAGTAGAGGGGATGAAAATAAGATGTTTGAAACTTAATGGGTTAGAAGTGGTAAAATGGTAAACACCTACACTTCTAAATATGATATAGTATAATATAATTGTCAATGGTAAAATGTTATTTTGAGCCTCAATAAACCACACCATTTTCTATTATAATTTACTTTATTATATTATATTATATTATATTTATATTATATTATATTATATTATTTATATTATATTATATTATATTATATTATATTATATATATTATATTATATTA
This sequence comes from Flaveria sonorensis, assembly GCA_025506505.1. NCBI lineage: Eukaryota > Viridiplantae > Streptophyta > Magnoliopsida > Asterales > Asteraceae > Flaveria > Flaveria sonorensis. The sequence continues at coordinate 4,194,280 of CM046424.1, forward strand.
TATTATTTATATTATATTATACTACCTTTAATTAGAAAGGAAAGAATAGTGATTTGCACCTCCTATTGCGTTGTGTACAAGTCCTTGTTGCACGTACAATTTTTTATGGCTTCTGTACAACCATTTCATGCAGTTGTGGTTGTGTTGCGCCCCTCTTTTCACGCATGTACAGAAGGAAGATCTAAACCCCTTTTGTTACTTTTATGGGTAATTAAATGGTTTTTTGTTTATGTATGGGTCGACGACGACGAGCATAGGCTCATCTGAGAACTCTGTTACTGGTTGTGTTGTTTTTTCTTGTACTGGTTTGTTATTATGACGGTGACTTTATTGTTATTTGATCTTGCTTGATTGGCTGTGATGGTAACATTGCCTTCATCTTAGCCTAAATTCCGTTACTGTTATCGTGATGCTCTGGTTGCTGTTGTTAGGTGTTGTGCATGAAGGCATTAATAGAAAAGTGGCGATGACGACAGAAACGTGGATGTTGGGTTTTTTTGTTTTGGCGAGGTAAACAATTGTTTGTAGTCACACAGCCTTTTCCGAGCCTTTCCAATTACAGCTTTATCGCTTATGTGGGTTTGTGTTGTTGATGTTGTGCTTTGCTGCTGATTTGTTGTTGATGGTAAACTGTTGTTTATATGAAACAGGTTCCTATCAGTTTTTGTTGATTATACCCAAAGCTAAGAAGCTTGAATCCATGGTATTTCAAACGAAATAATTGGCGATTTGTTGATTATGTTTATATATATATCCTATCTTTAATTTACAAACTGAATGAAAGTGATTTACACCTCTTATTGTGTTATGTACAAGTCCTTGATGCAGTGCAAATTTTTATGGCTTTTGTACAAGTTGTACACCTGATGCCGGTGTAATAAGGGTTATGTTGGAGGCCTTTGGGTTGTTGTTTAGTTATTGACATGTATTATTATAGTTTTGGTCACATATATCATATGTGTAAAGGCCATGATGAAATTGAAAACGGTGCCCGTTGTTGGCGTGGCATCGGTTCCATTTTGCAGCCATAACCGGTCATCTGTTTTAAGCCTTGGGTAGCTATCAAGATAAATAGTCTGTTTAGAATGTTGTGTATGTAATAGTAGATACGAAAATACACATTCCATAGTTTGTCGTTTAAGGTCGCGAACGCTCGACTTCGAAAACTCTTAGTTAAGTTTAAAACTACATTTATCCGCCTTTAAATTACCACAAGATAATGGGCTCATTAAATATGTTTTAAAAGCCTATTATTTGTCATGGTAAATGATTTTCTAGTTATAATAGAAGTGATAAAGATATATATAATATACTATTTTTAAACAATACCAGTTTTAACCAACATCATTAAACATACAATCCTAAAGGCCAGACTTGTTGTACGCAAAGGTGCAGAAATTTGATTCAAGTCTAAACCGGTGTTAGTCTAAATTTGGTTATGCTTAAGCTCAAAGATGGCCGCATAGGTATTTTGTCCAACCCTGTTTGTGTGAAAACCACTTCTTTTTAATGGTGATCACCTAATTCTCTTACAGCACTCCTATTAGTTTTATATCATAATCATTTAAAGTTACATACATGTCTTGTGATATGAACCTATGAATTACCTTTTTATTTTTTTTTTCTTTTTGTTTTTGTTGAATGACATTTAAAACTAACCGTAATACCTGAGTAAATCTTTTTGATATGGATACCAATCGTTTTTCTTTCTTTCTGTTTTTAACTCTTTAAATCCAACTCATACAAAAAAATACTCACTATTACAAAAAAAAAACCTCTTTAAATCAAATTTAAACCTATAACTTTAAATAGTCTCAAACTCAAGCATCTCCCGTTACCACTTACCACCCAACATAAGGCCAACTTTTCTTTCTTTAAACGGCCATTTATTGATGAAAAAGAAGGCCAACTGCATATTTATTTACCAGATCACTTGATTATTAGTATCGCATCTACGGTGTTGTGAATTTACTATCAACGGTCTGAACTTGCATAATTGTCCACTGTCGTAGTGCCCTATGCCTCTGTGTATTGGGCTAGTCAGTAACCCCACCATCCCCACCCCCCCCCCCCCCCCCCCCACCCCCAATACGAAATTACAATACAGCCCTCCATGATTGCATCACTTATCCATTTGAAATCCACATCCAACCGTTAACACACTCTCCATTTGCCGCGTGTAAACACCCCCATCACCAAATATCATATCATCCCTGTAATCCCACCTTTATCCCCTCTCTGCAACTCCAAAGCTCACACTCACACCTCCAATGGCGTCCATTTCACCCCTCTTCATCTTCATCCCTCTGTTCTTCACCCTCCTCTCTTCCTCCAACGCCAACACCTTCAACGTCGGAGGCAAAGACGGCTGGACTCTACACCCTTCAGAAAGCTACAACCAATGGTCCAGCAGACTCAGGTTCATCGTCAACGACACTCTGCGTATGAAATCTCAACCTTTTTGAAATGTTTTTGTGTTTTTGATGTGGGTTTTTGGTTTTGTGATGTGGGTTGGTGGAAAAATTGGATCTTGATTTGCAGATTTCAAGTATGACGGTGCGTCGGACTCTGTAATGGAGGTCAGTAAAGGGGATTATGATAGCTGCAACGTGAACAACCCCATCACCACCCTCACTGGTGGCGATTCGGTGGTGAGTTTGAATCGTCCGGGGCCTTTTTACTTCATCAGTGGGAATAAATCGAACTGTGATCAGGGTCAAAAGCTTACAGTGGTGGTTATTTCGCCGAAGAAGAAGAAAACACCGGCTGCCGGAGCTCCATCTCCGGCGAGTTTATATCCGATTCCGGCACCCTCTGTTTCCTCACCGCCGAAATCGTCTTCTCCGGCCGGTGGTCCGGCGGCTTCGCCGGGTGGTGGGATATCGTCGTCTCCGTCGGGTGGTCCGGCGGCGTCGCCGGGTGGTGGGATGTCGTCGTCTCCGACCGGTGGTCCGGCGGCGTCGCCAGGGGGAGGGGTGGCGTCTTCTCCGGCGGGTGGTCCGGAGGCGGCGTCGCCGGGAGGAGGGGTGGCGGCTTCTCCGGGCGGTGGTCCGGCGGACGTGAATGGGCCGGCGCCGGGAGGGTCGCCGGCGTCGGAGGGAAGAGCGGTGGTTTCTGCAACCTTGAGTGTGCCACTTGGCATGATAGTATTGGGGCTAGGGTGGGTTTATCAATTTGTTTAGTGATTAGTGATTATGTGTTAGAGTTGATAATGAGTGACGTGTTACAGTTGGTGGTGCATTTTAGTGGTTGTTTGTGTTAATAAACCATTGGGCTTGTTCACAAGTCATGATATATGAGTGGGATTGTGGGAGGCATGAGTTTACCTTTGGTAATTCATAGTTTGTAATTTTGGATAACCTTTTACAATAATAAATGGATTGATTGTTATAAAATTATAATTTAGATATATTCAATTTTAGATTCTTTGATGCAGTGAGTAACCGAGCATAATGGTTGTTTATCAATTTTTGAATGATTAAGTGCTGAACCAATAAGAGGTTTGAACTTAAGTGCTAAACCATTAACAGCTAGTATATCGTTTAATTATTCAAAAACAAATGTCTGACCAATTCAAATAAGAGGTCTTAATCATTCAGCATTAGACCTCTTAACCATTTAACATTAGACCTCTTAACCATTCAGCATTAGTATAATGCTTAACCATTTAGAGGCAAATGTCTGAATCATTTAGACATTTGCTCGCGAAACAAACAGTCTGAACCATTAAGTGCTGAACCATTAAGAGGTTTATTCAGATGTTGCCAAGCAGCCCCTAAAAGTTTGACACATTTAATGTTCTAGAGCTCGAGTTTGGCATGAGTATGTTATTTTAGAATCGAGCTCGGTTCGCAATCCTATAGGCTCAAGATTAAATAGAGCATGTTCAATAGGCTCAAGATTGGTTCGTTTATGTGAGGCTTTTCAGCGAACAAAAGTTTGGCACGAGCTTATAAACACATCTAGACGCTTACGCTTACCAAATTGCTAAGGTTGTCTCTTGTGAGTACCCGAACTAGCTAGCAACCCAAGCATTTTAACACAAACTAAGAAAATACGAACTTCAGACATTTTATGCCCACATTCTCCCACCACCGTAACTTTGCATGTCCTCATGCATGTGGCTTGCATTTGCGTAAGAGATCCCCGTAAATACTAGCTTTACTTTGGATTATTGGTAAACAGACTCTCATAATTGTTGATCCTTGTGTGCAATGACCTTTTCATCTTGGATCTTCCATCTCAATCATTTACCTAGGAAGCTCTTTTAACCTTTCTAATATTCACATTAGTTCCATACCATAGTTTACTAGTATTTTCCTATTATGGCTCGGAGAAGTATCAGGCTTACGACCTTGATGGCCCAAAAGTACATGACTTGTGACTCTACTGATCGTATTTCAGATATGCGTCTCCGATGGCCCTCTTGTCTAAAGCCCAACTTCAACGTGCCATAAAATCTTCAGAAGATGATCAATTGGTCTTCAACTTTTGATTCATGAAACTAGGATGAGCGAAGCAACAAATTTCTTTACGGCTTCATGTCTCTATGACAACTTCAAAAAAGATCACGTACAACCATAGCATAGATAAAACATCAAACTACAACAAAACAACGAATTTAGACATACCACAAAATGTTCAAATGAGAGATCACGACAAAAGTCTAGTTGAAACTATGAACAATGGAACATTGCATTAAAAAACATAGCCCATAAAAACATCAAAGTATGATATTTAACCACACAATTTAGGAACTCCTAACCAAGAAATCAAAAGGGAAACTGAACCATCAAGACAAAGAGGAAGCAATAGTTCATTATTGTGAACGATTACGCAGGTTGAGAACATTATGGGGACGAAGAAGAGCAAGGTGTTAGACTAGAAGCATTGGTGCACCAATCAAGAAAACGAATCAACCACTCATTCTAACCCTTTCTTAAATTTTAATATGTTTAGTTCCACCAATAATGACCCCGTTAACCCGTTAAAATTACGCATGAACCATATGTACATAATAACTCAAAAGGTTTTTATAAACACTCATAACGACTAAAGATTAAGTGTTTAGGTTAGTTTTGTCATACATACATGTATTCTTTATGCGAATGCATACAAGATTCACCTATGTGACCTTTCTTTTTTGATATCGCATGTTACCTAATCACGTTTACAAGAACAATGATATTTTTGTTTGTGAAACGAGAGCTTTCATAATCATATAATGCCCTAAACGAACATTCTTTTTCTAACATACACAATCCCATTCAAAGTGAATGGCCTTGTAAAAGCACCAGTAATTGTAGGCCGACATAATCCTATCAACCTAGCCATCTTCTTCCCTGTAATCTCATATCAACTGAATAAATATTACAAAATTTTCATTTCTTTAAACTAGTTTATATTACACAATGTTTAATCCTACTTATTACACAACAATATAAATTAACGTAATAATGACTAAAAAGACATCCCATGTTTTAGATCGCTGTGTTTTTATTAAACATCTCTAATAGAAAAACCTATCAGTTATATTTCAAATCAAATTCACAAGCACATCAATGAGTTCTATCAACATTTTATGATCGCTGTGTTTTTATTAAACATCTCTTAATCTAGTTCTACTAACCATTTATATCTATACTTAACAAAATTTAAATACTTCATCTATATTCTTAAATGGTTTTTCATTTCACCTTGAGCAAAATTAGAACCCGGGACAACCCCTTTTATCACTAGATTCCAACCATCCATTTTTTCAATATCATATAATTTAATGAATGAATTCTTTTCCTTTTGCTTGCTTATGGTTTTGAACTTTTGTCATATTTGTTACTTTCATCTAATTTTTTTTTTTTTTTTTTGCATTTAGCTCCTAAGGTTTTAAAATTTTGTTATTTTTATTCAAAAACGTTAACTCCGTTAATTTAAAATATTAAAAAAGTAAATTGATAAAATTATTCTCTAAAATACAAAACAAAATCTCCCATTTACATAACCGTTATCGAGCGGAAGTGAATCACGATATAGAAAATATGACAACTAGAAACGATGGTCTCTATAACCCTTTTTCAACGGGTTTCTAACCGCCACTAGAAATCATGTCCATCCTTCTCTCCCACCGATGAAGTTGACAATCTTGTGATTCAGTCATGATGAAAAGTTCGAAGACGAAAAGATGAAATGTCCAATGCAGGTTTCATGAATAGAACAATAACACATAAATGAAATTTTGACAACAATATGTTAACATAAAATATGATTGTCTTTATATGCAGAATTACATACTTACCCATTTTTAGTGATAGATGGTATAATATTTTAAATTAACAAGGTTAATGTTTTTGATGAAAATGACAAGTTTTCAAAACAATAGAAATCCAAATAAAAAAGACTCGAATAAAAATAATAAATATGACTAAACCATGGGCATATAAACGACAATTCACTAATTCACCTTCTAGTTAGGGCTGTTCATGAGTTGAGCCGAACCGAGCGAACCTTTGCTCGTGCTTGGCTCGTTTCTAAACCGAACCGAGCCGATCGGCTTATTTACAACCGAGCGGAAAGAACGAACATTTTTCGAGCGTCAATTTTTCGATCGAGCGTAAATGAGCGACAAACAATTTGCACAACTCAACTATCCAGTGTATTATCAGCTTTATATTATAATGAGAGAGAGTGAAAATATTAGGTCTTAGGTTGTAATGACTTAAAAATCAGCCAAATTTCATTACACAACATTTCATGAATTACAATAGGTGTGGCTAGCGATGAGGCTAAGCTTGTAGCTGATATGGCGATGAGCATACTATCAGAGAACGATAAGTGAGAACGACAGATGATTGACTAAGAGTAAGAGCGATGCCAAATTATTTCAAAACAACTTAATATTTCAATTTAATACGGCGTATTAATATTTAGTGCTTGGCTTGTTTACGTATTAATATTTAGTGCTTGGCTTGTTTACGAACCGATCCGAGCCAATCCAAGCAGAAGTTCAAACGTTCATTTTTCGATCGAATTCCGAACGAACTACGGAAGTGCCCTTAAGAGCCCCACCTGTAATCAACATGCTTCAACACAAAACGGCATACTGTACTTCGAACCTCCACCGTGCCTAAAACTCACGCAGCCTCCGTCACCACCACCATCTCCAACCGGAGCTCACGATGGCAACAAACGGCATGAAGACGACAGTAACATCTGAAGCATACATAGAGGGATCACACGTCAAACAAACGAAATCACTCATCACTGAGTTATGCCGTCTGTTCTACACCCTAGGTTGGGTCTCCGGCACCGGCGGAAGCATCACCGCCAAGGTCCACGACGACTCCGTCCCCAAATCCGACCAACTCATCATTATGTCTCCCTCCGGTATGACTTATGCTTCATTTGTTTGAAACGTTTGAAATTAGGGATTTATTGAGTATTTGAAGTTTGTTGGTGTTGAACACTTGAAGGGAGGTGAAATTTGGGGGTTTTGTGATAGGTGTGCAGAAGGAACGAATGGTGGAAGATGATATGTATGTGTTGTCGTCAGATGGGAGTGTTTTGTATACTCCGTTGCCCAAGGGTTACCCTCATAAGCCTCCGAAGTGTTCTGATTGTGCCCCTTTGTTTATGAAGGTGCTTGCTGATTTGATTGGTTGATGATTGTTATTGGATTTGATTTGATTTCGATTTTGGTTTCTGCTTCTGTTGAGGGAAGATAACAGGTGTTTTTGTGTATTGCAGGCTTATAATATGCGTAATGCTGGTGCGGTCATTCATAGTCATGGAATGGAATCTTGTATTGTGACAATGCTTGATCCTTTGGCAAAAGAGTTTAGGGTAATTTGTAACGCATTGGGTTCTTGATTTTAGAAAGCGTGAATGATGCGTGAGGGGCACGAGGCGGAAAACGCCTTAGGCCTTGAGGCGGCGCCTCATGTACATTTGGGTCGAAATTTTTCAAAATTAGGATCTTTAGAAGATTGAAATGTAAAACAACTGAAGGATGAAGATATCATGAATGGTTTACTCAATAAAAAGACTATCATAGGTTTTATTTTGTTGTACATTTAGCAACACTTTGCATGATTAATGTGGGTGCCTCACGCCTTGGATTTTAGGATGAAAAGGTGTCGGAGGGCCTCACACCTTTTAAAACCAAAATTTGGTTATTATATGTTCAATCTGATTACCATTTTTCTTTATGTATTGTCCTATATAATGATAATAATGGTGATTATGCATCCATTTTGTTGTCTCTAATGTTCTTAGATCACTCATATGGAGATGATCAAAGGAATTCAAGGGCATGGTTATTATGATGAGCTTGTGGTTCCAATTATAGAAAACACTGCTCATGAAAGAGAGTTGACTGAAGCTCTTGCTGCAGCAGTATGTTCTTTCTTCTTTTTGTCTCGCCATTCTACAAATATATTTGTCATTTTGGTTAAATTTGAAGACAAATAAATCTTTCTTTCTGACTTAAAGATTAATAGAACGTTTTCTCAATCAACAACAGATTGAAGCGTACCCAAAAACAACTGCGGTACTGGTGCGAAACCATGGTATTTATGTATGGGGTGATTCTTGGATCAGTGCCAAAACTCAGGCTGAATGCTATCACTATCTATTTGAAGCTGCAATCAAACTTCATCAATTAGGCCTTGACTGGTCAACCCCAAGTCATGGTCCAATTCAAAGGTCCAAACCGCTTTTAGGTGGTCAAACTACAAACACATCTCAAAAGGCAGGGGATCATACATTACCTTAATAGACTGAAATATACTTAATCTGTTCAAATGATAATGATTTCTTAATTATTAATCAAATTATGTTCCAGCGTTGTATCGTTCTCGACATTGAAGGGACAACTACACCAATATCATTTGTGACGGATGTTCTTTTCCCATATGCCCGGAAAAATGTTCAAAGACATTTGGAAGAAACATATGATACTGATTTCACTCAAGATGATATTAAGTTATTGCGATCTCAAGTAGGTTTCTTTTATTATTGTTATCATCATCATGTTTCTAGTTTGTTGTATGTACGTACATTCAAACATTCAGTTGTAATTATATTTAATTTATTTGCAGGTAGAAGATGATTTACAACATGGGGTTGTGGATGCTGTTCCAGTTCCGTCTGATGAGGCGGGAAAACAGGCTGTGATAGCTGCTTTGGTTGCTAATGTTGAAGGAATGATAAAATCCGACAGGAAAATCACTTCATTAAAACAGTTACAAGTAAGTAAATTTAACATGCGAATGTTGGCCCAGAACTTTATAAAACAACCACAAAACACAGAAACACCAGTGATCTTTGTGGAACTCCATGACTCTTTACTTGTAATATTATTAAACCAAAACTCACACCTTACAATGGACCCTAGACCCTTCTATATATACTAAAAACTTCACCAAGAAAACAAGTAAACCCTAATCTACTTATTAGGAAACTCTATCAAATCAAAACAAACTCAATCAATTAAGCAAATCAAATCAAACTACTAAAATAATAACCTGCCTTGCTCCTAAATTTCAACCCATCAAAAATAAACTGAAAAATCAAATCAAGATTAAACCAACAGGCAACAGCGAAGCATGCATTGAACTTCTTTATAAGATTTATGCAAAGTTTTTGAATATTCATTATTCAGGGTCACATATGGCGCACTGGATTTGAGAAAAATGAACTTAAAGGAGTTGTATTTGATGATGTACCTGGCTCCCTTGAAAAATGGCATGCTTCTGGGATAAAGGTTAGTTCCTATATTTGTTCATAGTCGTTAAAGAGAACAAGGCACATACCTAGGCACAGCAAAAGCGCCTTGCGGTCATCAAGGCTCAAAGGCACACATTCTGGACAAATTCTGGCCTAAACTGGTCTGAGACATCTAAAAATGGTTCAAAACATCTAAAAGTTGCCGGAAACATGTCTAAACTAGCCTAAGCCAGCCTAAGACATATGTAAAACCCCTAAAAGTGGCATGCTTATACTGTGCGTCTTTCTTGAAAAGTCCTCGCTTTTTAAGCGTCTTGCGCCTCAGCTCAAGGGTCACCCTTTGCGCCTTGAGTGCGCCATGAGCCTTTGACAACTATATATTTAATATTGACTATTCGAAAACGTTTTCAGCCTTCTTTTTAATTTTTTGTAATTTATCTGGTAGTTTCTTAATGGTCATTAAGAGGCTACCTTTAATGGTCATTAAGAGGCTACCTCTTAATGGTCATTAAGAGGTACCTCTGAGGCTACCTCTTAATGTTCATTAAGAGGCTACCTCTTAATGGTCATTAAGAGGTAACCTAAGTCTAAATGGTTAAGAGGTAACATCTTAATATTACATTTTAATCATTTAGACTAAGGTTACCTCTTAACCATTAAGAGTCTATAAAACATTAAGAGAGAGCTCTTAATGACCATTAAGAGGCTACCGAACAGTCCCTTAATGATGAAAACGGTTGTCTACATGAATTAGGTGTACATTTATTCAAGTGGTAGCAGATTGGCACAGAGGCTGTTATTTGGATACACAGATTATGGGGACTTAAGGAATTACTTGTGTGGATTTTTCGACACCACAGTGGGGTAATTCATATTATTGTTTCTGAACTGTTGATTTGTGTGTTCATGAACAAACCCTAATGTTATAATACTTGATGCCAGGAGCAAAAAAGAAACAAAAAGTTATGTTGAAATATCAGAATCACTTGGAGTTCATAAGCCATCAGAAATCTTGTTTGTGACTGATGTCTTTCAAGAAGCTGTTGCTGCAAAGGCAGCTGGTAAGGAACACACCCACATGCTTGATTTGAAACTTTGTTCCCATTGCATTGTTGGGTTGCACCTTCTTCTTGGTTATGTACAACCCATCAATGCATTGTATGGGTTGATGATTGGGGCTGGGTGCCTGGGTGGGATGGCCCTCTTAACATATGATCAACAGCATTCTCATTATAATATTAATTCAAGAATCTAGCATCATAAATCATCATAAAATTTTTGTTTTGCTATACGCTTTAACAGAAGGTTTGATATGACCCATTTCAACCTGGCCCGTTTCTGCCCCATAATCTGTCGCTAGTGATTGAATTCAACTTCTTTTGTGTCAGGTTTGGAGGTTATGATATCAGTTCGGCCTGGAAATGGACCCCTTCCGGAGAATCATGGGTTCAAGACAATCAAGTCTTTTTCTGAGATTTGAGGTTGATTTACATAAACTTATTTTGTTCTTGAATGAAACGTGTGCAATTTGTATTAGTGAACTACTTTTATTATATGTTAAAAATAAGTTAGAAGTATCTTTAAATAAAAAAAACAGTTGGTATGTGGTAAAGCATTTACTTTTCACATAGGCTTTGTAACGTGAATCCGATGCAAAACTCCACTCTGTTTTCTTTTTTAGCTTTTGAAATCTTTTTGCCTAATTTCTTTTATTAATCTCTGATTAAGAATATTAATCATATAAGTATGTTCCCCATATAAACTATTGATATTTTCGCCTTGTTCGGATTTCTATTTATTTTTCTTTTTGATAATAATATAATATCTTGTTATGTTTTCGTGTACTCGCACAACCAACTAGAGGTGAAAGAAAAAACCGGTTCTAGAACCGATTTTGAAAATGGTTGTGCAAGAATAGGTTAGGAACTAACTCGAACTGTAGGGTGAAATCGGTATGTAATGATATAAGTCGAACCGGTTTGAACTAGAGGTGTACAAACCGGTTCGGGTTCAAAACCAAACCGGTTTTTTTGTGAGGGGTTCAAACCGGTTTGTGGTTTTTTTCCCAAACTGGTTTGGGTTACAAACCGATTTGGCTCACCGAAAACTCGAACCTGTCAAACCGATTCGGACCGGCTTTAAATCGGTTTTTTTTTACAAACCAGTTTTAGGACCCGTTTTTAACTTTTTAAACGGTTTGAGGGTGGGGGTTACCAAACCGGCATACAAACCGGCGGTTCAGGTCGGTTCGGGACTGGTTTGGGCCAAACCGGTTTTATTTTGAAACCGGTTCCGGTTTTTCAGGGCAAACCGGTTCCCGACCCGGTTTTTTTTGCCCATGTCTAGTTTGAACTTGTAAATCCAAATTGAACCGATCAAAACCCAAAACCAGTTTTGAATTTTGTTGATTCTGCCTGAACGGGTTTGGGCCTTCAACCTTATTTGTACAACTCATACATCCAATACAAGGAAGCATATGAAATAACAAAAGAATCAGTCACGATCCAAAGGTTGACGATTAATGATCCAAAAATCGGGTTTGGTTGACATTGTTTGAAGATTCTATGTTGGTTTACACAAACTATGATCACAGACGTATGACTTATTCAACTAAATATTGGCTCCTTGTAAGTTTGAAAAGGTAGGATGCAATGCAAGAGTCATGAACATATGTTTGTTTTGTTTCAATAGTTTTTTTAAAACGATAATTCTTTGATTCTCAAGAGTAAATTCACCGCAACTTATAAGGTGTAAGATTTAAACTCATAACTTTTTAATTGTAAAATATACCATTTAGCATCTTGATGTGACTTGGGTTTGTTTTAAATTTAACTAATATGAAGTAGAACATCCCTTTTATTAGAATTTGAACATAAATCGTAGAGTCAACCTAAATTTGAACGCAATTGTTAAAGTCAACCTAAGGTGGTTAGATGTTAAGGTCGTTAGATGTGTGTGGACAGACAAACACATCTTTAGTTGTAAGAAACTAGGATGGAGATTAATATATTGTTTTTAGATAACAACCTTTTATAAATTTTTTGTTTGTTAATAAAATATATTAGCTCTAGAACTTATGGTTTGATAACAGTAGTAAAAATAAATAAAAGGAGGTATCAATCCATAAATATATGCATATATAATACACTTTATGTCACTCTTATACTTTAATCAAGAGTATTCTTCATCTTTTATTTAGATTAGTAGATATCACTATACAATAGTTCTCCCTCATAGAGATCATAATATATTTTCACTAATGAATGTAAATCATATGTACAATTTGCTTTAATAATTTCATCATGCTTTTTTTTAATTATTATTTTGATGTCATTGTTGTCAACAAGAATCTATTTGTAGTATAGTCTTAGACTCTTCACTTGTCTATATACAAGTACAACGATTCAATCTACGATCTGACCGTCCATTGATAAATCTTCTTAGTAATTTTTGTTTTTTTGACCAGATATTTATCTACATTAGACCCGCAATCCATAATAGTTGGACCATGTGTCAACCATTTTTTTAGACATTTATTACTAAAATTTCCAATGTAGTTTATCATTTAAAATATTTGGTTGTATTTTTAGAACATTACTATTTATACACCAACAATTAGGTATTGTACCGTTTGTACATTAAAGAGTGATTACAGTTAGGTGAAGCATAGACATCAATGGAAGCTAGTTTTATAGTTGGAACTTCCTTTTCAACAGAGAAATTACCCAACATTTTTATTACAACAAATTTATTACAATTTTTAATTAATCCTCTTAATCACTTCACCCCCGGTTTTCTAATTACAACCTTATTATTTTTCCATTAACATTATTTCCAACATATCCAAAATTACCAAAATAATTAAATCAAAATATGTTTAAAAAAAATGAAGTGAATTGAAAGCAAAGCTATCAAAAAAGTCACCAATTAGGTTCAATTCCTATTTTTTTAAAACTAACAACTCACGTACTCATGTAACCTACGTCTAATTCTAAGCACAAATAATTTATATTGATTCGTTAAAGACAGCATTCGAACCCTTAACATCAATGGAAGCTTAATGACTATAGCTTCGACTAGTTAAGAAAACAACAATTACATAAATTTTATTTGAGGAATATAGAGACCCAAATTATACAATTCAACAAAAAAAAAGATCTCTAACCTTAAAAACCACATCTTTCGATCACCTAAATAGACGACTCCGTCACCGGCGGCGACGTCACCGGAAACAGCGGCAACAACCGTGGCTCCGCCGCCGCACGCGGCGTCGCCGCCCTAGGCGACGGATGTAAGTAGAACCCTTTTTCTGCAATCACCCTCTCCTCCTCCGACGACGACTTATTAAACGGATCTTCATTCAACGGCGTCACCGGACTCAAAAGCAACGCCGGAAAATCAAGAACACTCGGTGACAGCAATTCGGGTACTCTCGCCGGCGACCCGAATCTCGAACCCGATGGGTTGATCATCAGCCCGTTTTTGAGGGTGTTGCGGCGTTCGTAGAGCTTGAATTTCTTCTGTTGACCGGTTTTGACCGGCGGGATGGATCCCTTGGCCGGAGTCGGATCTGGGTGGTGGGTCGGTTTGGATGATCCGGTGAGCGCTCTGGACTACTTGTGAAGAGGTGGTGTCCGCTTGAACGAAGGTTGTTGGGTATGGGTTTGGGTCGGGTCGTGGAGTTAGTGGTGGCGTTTGGGTGGTGTTGTGGAGGTCGCCGGAGATGGGTGGTCGCCGTCGTGGTGTGTTGTGGTGGTGGTGGTGGTATGTGATGATATCCATTGGTGAGAAAAAAGATGAAATATGATCGGAAGAAGTGACAAATTGGAGAATTTGAAGGGGTTTGAGGTTTTTGCTGCTTTGTATGTCCACTTGAGAATCTTACGTTGTGTGTGTCAACTTAGGGTTAAATTTGCAATTTACACACATTAAGTTAAGTGTTTTGTCCACTTTTGGTCCTTTGTCTTTTGAGGCTTTTCGTTTGGGTTTTTCTTCTTTTCATTTTCTAATATTTGGTGATCTTGGTGTTGGAAAATGCAAGAAGTTAGAAGTAGTTTTCTGTATGTTATATGTTTAATTTTTAATGTTAAGAGTCTTGTGGCTAGAAATCTTATATTTAGCGTTTGATAAATTTGACTTTATTGTAACTCTTTATGATATTACAAACATAGATTTTGATTTTGATTGTTAAGTATTTCTAAAATTGCATATTTGAATAGTAATATACACATCTCGTTAATTTTTTAGTTTACTATTTAGTTACGTTTACCCTTTTTTTTATTGTTATTATTGTTGTCCAAATAATGAAGATACGAGTCATATGTTCATTATCTTTGACATTGTTATCATTATCTTTGACAATGTTGTCAAGCTTCAAGTCTAATACAAGAATCTTGGTAGAAACAGGATAGGATTAGATGATAGATTATATATTTTTTAACCGGCGGTGAAAATTTAAGATGTTTACTTGAGATGTTGGAAATGTTCGATCAAACAAAAACGATAATCACCAATTTTATTAAGAACAAAAGCACGTTTTTACAAAACCTTAAACAATCTATTAATACTAAACCTATATTACTTTTAGGGGCTGTTTGATTACCAATGACTCAGTAAAATCTGACTGAGTCAGAAGCTGACCCAGTTAGAAGTTCTGACTGAGTCTTCATCTGACTGAAACTTGGCTGTTTGATTTAGTATTTGACTGACTCTGCTGAATGATAAAAATAACCATATTGCCCCGAAGTTCTGACGAGTTTGCATTTAACTGGTCTTGTGTAATCTATAAAATAGCCAAAAGTCCCCGAAGTTAAATGCAAACTCGTCAGAATTTTGGGGCAATATGGTTATTTTTATCATTCAGCAGAGTCAGTCAGATACTGAATCAAACAGCCAAGTTTCAGTCAGATGCAGACTCAGTGAGAACTTTTAACTGGGTCAGCTTCTGACTCAATCAGATCTTACTGAGTCAGTGGTAATCGCACAACCCCTTAGCATCCACAACGGACAGTCTATCATCCACAGCGGACGACTTAGCATCCACAGCGAACGACTTAGCATCCACAGCGGACAGTCTATCATCCACAGCGGACAGTGTATAAGCTATAAATAGCATAATACCCTAATTCTTTGTAAGCTTTTAAACAATCAATACAATCAAGCAGTTATTATCATACAAGCATTCAATCACTAGCAATCATACACACACACTGATATCATAGCATTAATCATGGGTTTCCGCACCATGATTAGTGTTTATGAAATCAATTAACATTTGTTGTTCTATCTTGTTTGAGAGATTTGAAAAGATCTTGGGGAATCAACTTGTTATATTCTTATTGTTCATCAAGTTCATAATCAACATTTTTTGATTTCATCAGAAAAGTCATACGCAAAGTCATACAATAGTTATACTAAAGTATTACAGAGAAGGGGAAGGTGAAATTGGTGGCGAGATGGAAGACGACAGACCAACAGGGGAAGGAAATTGGGGTCAGTGATCAAATATTTAGGTCTCGTTAGATGTCTTGGACCGGGTCAGTGGCTCGCCGTGCACATCAAACCCGTTGACCGCTGACCGAGTCAGCCAGTCAGCGGTCAGGGGGTGGGTCAGTGCAATCAAACAGGGCATTAAACTAACTCAAACTCTATTAGATAATCAAACTCAATCCTTATTTACTTTAAACTTTATCAAACAACTAATAAAGTAATAATAATTATTATATATATTTTTGATTTAATCAAGAGTAAATCTTCAAAAGAAGGTTTAGACTTGTGTCTCTTAAAAGATCTTTTAAAGCCTTACGCTAGTCAATCTTGTGATGATATATAATATTAGGGTTTCTAAAACAAATAACCATTATTTCTCCTTGTACATCTTGTTTTTCATTACCATTAATTCACTGTTCTTGGTTTTTTTTTTCTTTCTTTAATCAACATTGATGGTGATTTCTCTCTAAATTTTAATAAACATTTCCGGTATTATTCCAACAAACCAATGTAATTTTTTTTAAGATTGGCAAACGTGACGTGGCAACGTACCAAAGTGATGGATGTGAAGCACAAGTGACCTTTTGGTGGTATTGTTTTGTGGGGCTATCAAGAGAAATAAAGAGCAATTATAGGGGACAAGGAGATAAAAGTATTTGACTTCAACTATCTTTCTGACTTTTATAAAAATGGTTGAAATCAAGTTTTGAATTATATGTTTCAAAGAAAAGTAAGGTTAATTGCATGAAATAGTATTGTAGCTTTATACTTTTAATTTTTAGTTTTCCTAATTATTGAAAAAAAAACACACACACACACACATCCTTTAGAAAAGTAAAATGACATATATTAAATATCTAAATATAATTCTTTAATCACATTTCCAACTTCTAAATTTTATCCACATACGAATGATTTCTCCTCAATTCCGTGTCAAACCTCATAACATAAACAATAAATTATGCACGTCAAGACATTATCAACTTTAAGTAAATCAAATACGATAAATATATTATGAACTTATAGGTATTGCTTGTTTGATATAATAAGGGAGTTAGGGAGAGAGTGTGGTAAAAGCGATGTTTTAAAACTTGTTTCAAAAACCAGTTAACGTTCTACATATCTTAAAAAGTGTAAGAAAAATGGATAACTAGTCTAAAACAAGTATGGAATTACTTAAATTTTTTGATGTTGAAAAATGAAACAAATAAAAGATTTAGCCAAAAATAGAAATGATCAACAAATGATATTCTGAAAAGGAAAAAATGTATAAATCAATAAAAGATATAAAATCTAGTCCAACCATTCATTTCGGTTTGCCAGTTCAACCACTCTCACTAGTGGACCATCATTTACTTAATACGTTCTCGTTCGGTTCTAGATTAGTAAGAATACATGTTTACTTAACCGTCTTATGTATCACAAGTAGAATCATATTTACAATTTTATGTCTCTTGCGTAAACACATATATCAAAATCTCAAGGAGGGGTGAAAAGCGTTAGAAACTAACATGTAAACCCAAAGGTATTCTGGTATACGACCAGTTATGAGATTGGTTTTAAAATTTTCCATAAACATACGAGGGCAATGAGATTAAGTGATATCTGACATGCTTACCTGAAACCTTACCCTCGTTTACCTGCACCATATATCCTTTGTACAAAGATTGAGAAACAAGGCGCTTGATTTTCAATTTCTTGCCAGTTTTCGAATGATAGATACAAGTATTACGAGTTAGGCTAATTTAACGCGTCATTCTTAAAAGGATTAACTATTAATTGGGTGAGAACAACACCATGTGAGCATCTTGATCTTTGGTGTGTATAATAGTTTTGCCTACATTCTCTCACAAACATACAACCCACCAGTCAGTTGGACTATTATTTGTAACCCTCTATACCTCATCCAACACAACACAAAACTATATGTTCAATTGGTCATAGACAAAAGCAAAAGGGTAAAATATCATTTTCTTGGATTCAAACTCTTAAAGTTGTCCAATTTTATATAACAAAAGTTAAATGCCAACATTGACCTCTCACACAAATTTTTAACTATTTGTTACAATATTTAAGTGCTATTCTTAATATTTGTTTTTTTTAATACAGGAAAGATAAAAAGAAAATCTTAATTTGACGTACTTTTAGCATTAATCTTATCAACGAGATAGAACTGATGTTTACATTTGATGTGCACAATTAATGATTGTGCTTTTCTTCTGTTTTATATGAAACTAAACAGACAGCTAAGTATTAGTAGTCTTCAATTCAATCCCTAATGTTCGTTGATGGTACGTTTGATAATTTACCCTACTTTTTATATGATTGATCTTAAATTTGTATAACTAGTATTTCACCAGCCGCACGTAGCGGCGGCGCGTACGCAATGCTACGTGATTAAGTATAGACTATAATCAACCCGACTCGTTTCTGAATTAAATTTATGGCAAAACATAGAGTAATTCAAAATTATAGTGTCGAATGAAAATGTATTATATATTACACGACTCCAAGCAAAATAACATAGAAATGTTGCTGGTCCAAAAATATACTGATCTTATAAGACACGTGAACCAGTGAGGCAAACTAAAAAAATTGGAAATATGGTGAGCACGTGAAAGATTCGTACACGTATAGAATGGATACTTTAAACACTCTATACCACCAAACCAAAAAGATTTGTACATGTGGGTGTCCTTTCGTCAATGGGTTTATCCAGGTGATTGAGATTATAATATTTGTTGGTCGTTCAAAAAAACTACAATTCACTAAACACACAAATGTAAATATAAACCTACTACGATACAGTGAGCACGTGAAAAAAAAAAAAAAAAAAAAAAGAAAAAGAAAAACTCACCACTTGGACCTAGACATGGGAAAAAACCGGTTCAGGAACCGGTTTGGTCAAAAAAACGGGAACCGGTTTCAAAGAAAAACCGGTTTGGCCCAAACCGATCCCAAACCGACCCGAACCACCGGTTTGTATACCGGTTTGGTAGCCCCACTCTCAAAACCGGTTTAAAAGTTAAAAACCGGTTAAACCGGTAAGAAAACCTGGTTTGTTAAAAAAAACGGTCCGAATCGATTTGATAGGTTCGAGTATTCGGTGAGACGAACCGCTTTATAACCCGAACCGGTTTGACCCCATCATGAAAAAACCGGTTCGGTTTTAAACCCTAACCAGTTTGAGTAAAAAAACCGGTTTGTACACCTCTACTTGGACCAACAACACTCAAGTACAGTAGACAACCAATTAAAAAGGAGTAAAGTGCTATAAGAAGATTGGTATTTGTAAAACCAAACAGTTATGTGGCTAAAATAAGAAAACATAAAAGCTATACTATACGGTTGATGTTAACTTTAAATTGTTATATAGATAATAGTCTGTATTCTAATATATTTTTAATATTAATGAGTCAAAGTGAAGGATGTGAGGAAAAGGAGAGGAAGAAGCTTGCTGTTTGGCTTTTTGTGTACCCACACATACTTAGCTTTTGATAAATTCAAGATAATAAGAATAACTACTATTATTAGTATAATATTATTGGGTAGCTTTATTTCAAAACAAAAAACACGTCTCCATCTACTCTTACTTCTTAAATCTACATCATTATCCTTCATGAGAAAAATAAAGAATTTCTTGGAGCAACCTCAAGTTCTAGACCCGGCATTCAACTTGCCCATATATTCGTATAAGCATTTAGTACATGTATCAGTCCGTGAAAAAGTGAAAAGGTGATTACCATTGAGCATCTACCCTCTAATCTTATATACACCACAATTTAAATACCAGACACCATTAGACTATAAAACAATAGGTTATTATTGGGTAGCTAATCTTGACTTTTAGACATCCCTTGGGAAATCTATAGAGACAATGGGATCAACTCTTACCACAAAATCCAGGATTCATGGCTTTACTAGTTTTAAATTTTTGAATTTAATTTATCGAGAAATATGCCACCTTAAATTAAGGAAAAAAACATCATGATGGTTTTTAACATATAGATTAAACTAAGTCCAAGTTGACCCATCAAGTCCTGTATGTTAAATAAATTTTACCAGCAATTTCTAAATATACAATGCGTAATAGATAACCACAACAGGCATCATGCAGGAATTAAACTTTCAACCTTTTGATATTGAGACATACCACTAACCAACATAATGTCTAAAAAACTACAATGTATGTTAATTAACTCGGGTTTTTAAGGCATGATTTGGGCACATGAATCATAGTCAGACGGAGAAGATAACTTTATAAATCAGTAAGTGCAAATTTCGCTACTAATTGTAAGAAAAAGTGACTTGAACACAAAAATGTTGGAAGACAATGTGCTTACTTATAAAGTTTACCAAATGGTTAACAGTTACAAGATATACAGAAATGACCACCAGGTTTACCTATATCTACTAAAATTTATCTAGAATACATTGAATTTGCAAAACAACAGATTTTTGTTTAGGAAGTAAAATATGAAACCGCGATATCAAAACTTCTGTCTCTATACACCTTCCTATGTTTAGGAAGTAAAATATGAAACCGCGATGCAAAACAACAGATTTGTGTTCGGAAATACCTAAACCATTTCCAAAAGCTTGATATTCCCCATTGAATTTGCGGCAACCAAAGTTGATGACTGAACACGCCAACACACGGATGAGACAAACTGATCTGAGTCGCCCACATCATCTCCTGATACTGGGTCCCTGGTGTTGAATTTATATGATAATGCAGGCATAGGGAACGCTTTGTGATACATGACCACCTGATCCATGTTCATGAAGATTTTATAAAAAATTGATCTTTTACATAATTTTGTAAACACATCAATATAACAGTGTACCTCATTTGTTTCTGAACCAGTAGCAATGTAACCATCACATACAGATAAACCAACAAAATTCTGAAGGAATGGAAAAAACAAAGTTAAAAGATGTATGGAAATTTTTTTACAAATAAATAAACATGGTAATCATATCATGATCCATTCATCAAGAAATGAGTTGATTTGGGTCATTGTCTATATACTTATGATCTATTCAAATTATAGAATGGGTCAAAACGGGTCACTCTTACAAGGTCCAAATGGGCCCATTTTGAACTAGCTGATGAATCCATTTGATACTTGTAATTTTCTAAAACAACTCATTTCAAGCCGAGCCCATTTCGGTGAGAACCTGTTTTGACCCAAATCAAATTGATAATTTTGTGAAAGGGCCCATTTTGACCCGAACTCCTTTCGACCCATTTTGCTAGGCTTAATCGTAAAGTAAAGAAGCATACCTTTACATTCGTATGCCCCGTGAACGTCTGAATTGGACAGTCAATAACTTGTGATGTTGACTCTGACAAATCCCACAACTTCAAAGTGTTATCAGTGGAAGATGATAAAAGAGTTGACGAATCAACAAATTTAACATAACTAACGGTTTTATTGTGTCCAATTAACGTAGAAAATGGCACACTCAGGTTACGAAGATCATAATAGTAAATTCTATGATCAGCTGACCCGAATGCTAAAGTATTTCTAGAATCATATGGGAACTGAACACAACAGACATTTGCTTTTGTTTTAATTGTACCAACACTCTTTCCCTGCAGTAGCAACAATTGTAAGAAAAACAACTTATTATACATCAAGATATTTTATTATAATTACTTTTAGTTAAATAACTGCAGTACATTTAGTTAAATAACTGCAGTACGTTTAATTTTCAAAGCTGATTGCCTGATTGATATTCCAGAGCTTAACAGAACAGTCATCGCTCCCACTTGCCACCAATGTCGGGTTTGACCAGGAAAAATCAACCGACCAGACACGCCTTTCGTGCTCTTTCAGCTCCTTGTACACTTGATTCCGTGTCACATCCCATATCTGAAAATTTCAAACTAAAATTAACTAACTTTAGTTCATTATTTAAAAAAAATGAAATTTTGGATTTAAGATATATAATTATATACCTGTACTACACCTTCAAAATTGCTTGAAGCAATCTGGCCTTTAATGTAGTTATTCCAACATATACTGCTTAATTTAGATCCACTCGACATTTCAACAACAGGATAATGTATGTCACGATTCTCTTTTAAAATTGAATCGTATTCGAAAACTTTAATCTTTTTGTTCACACCAGCAGTGGCAAAGAATTCTCCATCTTTATCGAATCCCAGTGAACATACAAGATTTGAAGAATTCAAGAGATCACCTTGTTTTAAACTTGCTTTGACTTCTAAGTTCTTGAATGACAGGTACTTGGATAAACCGTCTAAAAACGAGTTAATCCATCCAATTTGTTTACCTTCAGCAAGCCGATTAAATTGTGGGAAATTATTACCAGAGCTTTTTTCTGTAAGAACAATAGATCCTTTACCATGACTACTCATCACAGCATTCTTAGTCAACGGTTTGACCATCGGTTTGACTGATGCCTTAAAAGCCCTGCGTCTGGTTGAAAAATAGGCTGCTTCTAGTTTCTTGAAGTTTTTCATCAACCGGGAGCTTTTCAAGATGGTGTTTTCTTGACAATCTGTTTCAACACTATTGGATATTTCTGTGTTTCTGATTCGTTTTCTTGATCCTGAACTTGCAGAATCATCACCATTTGAATTCAAACCTTGTTTCCCACGAATAGATGTCTGTAACTTTGTAACCTCTTGTATATCAGAAGATATGAATGAAACTGTCCTGCGCAAAACGTCTGCAGAATCCTGCTTTCGTTGTTGGAGCATTAAAAGAAATTCAAGCAATAACTCTTGCTCATTGATTTTTTCTTTAAGCTCTATTACTGTTTCGCGTTCGATTAAGCCATCTCTAGGCTCACTAAGTAATTCACTTTGCAGCACTTCACTATTACCAAATAAGATTAAACTACCATAAGAACATGCAACCATTAAACTATCATAAGAACAATGAACTTGATTCTTTAAAACAGTAATTCAAAGGAAACTCACTGAATTTTCGGTCTACTTGCAGGCTCAGGATGCAATAAGCACAAGCAAAATACAGCTTCTTTAGGCCATTTCAATAAGAACTGAGGAGGAAATACGCGGTGTCTCAGGCTAGACATGGTTGCATTCTTTTCTTCTACTGAACTACTTGTGCAGTATAACTTGAAAGTTAAATTGCACCGTTAGATGGTTCTGTTACATATGTTAACAACAAAGTACCTTAAATTAAACAAAAAACATACCTCAAAAAGAAGAACACCTAATCGATAAACATCACAAGCACGAGAACTTGCAGCACCAGCAGCTTCCTCTGGGCTAGTGTACCAATTGGATTCCAATTGCAGCATTTGTTTCATTGGGAATGGATTGGTTTCTGATGATTTCCTCAGATTTCGAAGCGATGGCAAAAACAATCCTGTGAATTCAGCTGTCTTGTTATTCGATTCATCATTGCAAGAATCCGAAACTGAACCTGAACCTGAACCTGAACCTGAATCTGAACAAGATACCGATTCTATAAACGACACACGATTGAAAGATGACAGCACAAAACATGAAGGTCGCACATTTTGCACAACAAATCCTTGAGAATGAGCTAAATTCACAATCTCAACTATTTGCATAAATATATGCAAGCAATCAAGTGCATTAACAACTCGGTTGGTGTTATCTAACCACTGTCTCAAGCTAACATCTTTGGATCCCACTGACCGAATAACTGCACCCTCCTCTTCCTTAAAGTAACCAAATTGAGTTCCAACCCAATTCGAATGACCCAAAACATGTTTCTCTGTCCTTCCAGCCATGATCCCAGAATCTTGATCTGTATCACTGGAAAACCTCATGTTGCTTGCAGGAATTCTTGTGGGATATCTGCTTGAAACTGCTGAAGAATTCAACCCTCTAGAGCTACCAGACCTCTGCCAATCAGATTCAGATGAATTCTCCATGTTTATCCACCTATAGCTTCATAAACATGAAACATCACACCAAATGCATAAAGCTCCACACAATCCTCTCACTGTAGCATCTTCCATTTCAAATCAGATAAACATCATACAAGCTTGCAGACACCATGACCAACAAAAATCTAACATCAACCCCTCAATCAAAACAACAATCTTGAAAGCTCACACAATATCAAAATTCACTTCTAACAACAGATCATCTTCACAGATGGTATATAACTATCTACACAAAGATCATAACAAAAGAAAGTAGTTTCACACTAATAAATACAGTTATACAAGCATGAGAACATCAAAAATCAGATCTTTAAATGAAGAACAGTGACCTTTTGTCCACAGCCACATGAAAAAGAACGTCGTGTTCCTGACATCAGTGAGTATAGAACTAAAATGAATAAAAAAGGAATTGTTTATTTGTTTACTTCTTCCGGAATGAACAAAAACCAGAAGTGATAATATTATACAATTTCCTATTTGAAACCCTAGGGTGGCCCATCATCTGTCATCCGCTCATTTGTGGTTGTTTTCTACATGACGTACGTGGCACATTCATGTCCTCTAAACCTTCAATCTTGAAGAATTATGATGCAGGCCTGTAGCATTAATATTATAGTAATAAGATTGAATACATGCGATTAACAAGATCATTGATTTTGGGAGGGACAAGGCCACGTGAATCGGTAGGTTATTGGATGATTAGTCAAGTCAACTAATATGAAAGTGATTAAGATAATCATATAATTAAGTAATCGGATGACGTGAGAACTAGATTAGGGTTTCAATTAAGATAATGATACTTACAATCACTACAGAGATGAAATAAGGAATCACAAACCTCATGAACGTCTTCATCGATATCCATGATCGGAAGGAAAACATCAAAATGACTAAACATATTTACTGATGAAAGATTCATCGTAAACGATTGTAGCAATCATCTGTTTCTTGTCAACCTAATACTAAATGTCACATTTATAACGTGTATCGTAGCCTCATAGGGTTGGAACTGACCCGACTCGGTTCGTTTATTTTAACAAGCTTCAATTGTGAGCTTGGATTTGATTTGATTTTATATACGAGACGAGTTGAGTAGAGCCGACTTATTTATTTATTTAAAATAATTTTGTTATTTTAATACATATTCATATATATAAACAAAGGATTATATTTTTTACATTTGTCTATCTTAACAAGTTAAACAATTATAAGATTGTTATTTCAAGTATATAATCTTTTTTTTTAATATTTTAATATTTAGTTTCTCATTAGAACTGTATGAAAATAACCATGTGTTTGATTTAATATGTCGTAATTTTGATTTATAATTTATGTAAATTATAATATAGGTTATAATTCCAACGAGCTAACAACGAACCAATGTGCCAGCTAACGAGCAAGCCACGAGTCAGAGTTGACTTTGGCTCGGGCGTGACTCGTTTACAAACAACCGACTCGACTCATTTATAAAAGAGCCGATTTCGAGCGAGCTATTTTCGAGCTATTTTCGAGTGACCCTCGCACACGCGCGAGCTTTTTTAACAGTCTTAGTATATAACCAATAAAATGAACATTTAGGGATCCATTTAAATCATACTAGTATGTTTTCACCCGCGCTCCGCCACGGGTTAAAAACGTAGATAAATCAAGAAATGCGTAAAAAAATCATAATGTATATTGGTTGAAAAGAAAAAAATATTGACTTTACTAAAGCTATGGGAGTGAATGCTAACTTCATTAAAGTTTAGATGTAGCAAAGTAAATTAGTGGTGGTAATCACCCACGTCGTATGGCAGATTGAAAATGTAAATAAAAATAAGCAAAATGCAAGGATTGATTACAAAAAAAAAAAGAAATTATAAAAATTTGTTGTTAAATTTTACAAAACGAAAACCTTAAGCTGATTTAAAAAGAAAAAAAATAGTTGTATTAAATTTCAGAGACCGTAACTGTATTAAAGTTAGGGATAACAAAGTAATTAGAAAAAAACTTAATAACTTAAATAAAATGTAAAAGGTAAACGTCAAATTTTGAAATACAGAGGTTGTAGTAAAAAACTTTAGTGGCCAAATTGTAATACAGGAAAGTTTGGTAGTTAACATGTCATTAAATACGAAAATTATGTCATAAATAACAAAATTATTATTTACCAAAAATGCTTATAGCAAGTGTTTTAGAATTAAATGAAATGTTATTCTTACCCTAAACATATGTATTTAGGTAGTATAGATAAAGGATATATGCATCCACGTATCTCCCATAATTTTCATGTGATTACTCTCATTTTTAATTAATGTTTTAAAAGCATCTTCCTTCCATCTCTTTTCAAACGTTTATAAATGTGTCATGTCAGTTATCACATTTGTTTTTTTATTTTGTATCTTATATCTCATTTCGAACGTTCTTTTATTTTTACATCAATTATTTTTTATTTTAGTTTTTATACTAAAATTGCTATATAAACTTTTTATTATTCAAAATAATAAAAAAATATTTAAATATTTTAAGTAAAAAATAAATAAACTTAAAAATAAAATTTACATAAGCTACATTAACTAAAAAAAAATTATATGAACTAACGTTAGAACAAGCATAATGGCTTCGCAAGCCTGGGCATGAGAATGACGTGGAGCTTGTGAAGAAAATTTCCTTTTTTTATTCTTTTTTAATTTAGTTCAATAAAAACTCTCACATTGAGTAACCCATTACATCCATTAACGAGTATAAATGTGATCACAAGGTTTACCTACGTAGCGACACTCGTTGCTCACACTTGTCATACATTACACATGCCCTTACATGTAATGTTTAGCTCTAATTTTCCAACATAACTTCTTGTCATGTGCTAACCACTCGAGGTTCATGTTCGATCTATCCACTAGGAGGAATGCCATGTTTTGGTTATGAAGGAATTCTTCTATTTGGGACTTGAATTCATCCACGATGAGTGGCAGATCCAAAATTTTTATTGATAGGGTAGGATATTATTGAGTTTGGTTGTATGTTGTTAAAAATTTATTTTTCGGTTTGATTCGGTTTGAGTTGGGTGGGTCACATAATATAAAGATAAAACCAAATTAAATTTTAAACACATTATAAATACGTTAACTTTTTGAAAAGAATCAGCTAAATTGAGGGGCGACCAATGATACGAGCCTCTAACCGCAAGGTTCAGACAAAAATTGAACAATTGCGAGCTTTGGACGACAACGACAATCAAACTGTTTAGAATCAAATCTGTGATCAAACTAGTCGCTTATTCAATTGCCGCTAATATTATGGTATTATAAATTGTAATTAAACTGTTTATTGATTATCAGTTGAATTTTTTAATAGTTTTGATGATAAAGTAACGGGTTTGGTTTTTTAAAATAGTTATTAGGCTTAGGTAATTGGATTAATAAAGTTAATAGAGTACTAAACTTAATTTTTTCTATATAATTAATGGGTTCATAACTTTTCTAAATAGGAAGAATTTTATATTTCTCCTAATAAACTTAATCAATTACATATATAACCTATTTAAAATTTTAATTGCATATTTCCCTCTTTTAAAATTTAGTTATTTACATATATATTCAAACTAAATTTATAATTACATATATCCTCTTCATTAAACATATATATTATTTATTTACCCATTTGAATATATTTTATTAAAAATAACATAATAATACTGTTTTACTTTTTTTTTTACGAAAACTATAAATTAAGTATTTACTCATTTATTAACTAGTTAATTTTTTTAACTAACTTTTGATTTATAATTATTTATTTATGTTTTTATATAAATATTTCGTACTTTCTTTATACTATGTTTACCTTTCGATAGTAAGATTTCTCGGTTCACGTCCAAGACCCTGTCAATCCCATCATGCAACGCGATCCGGACACCTTTTTTTCTTGTTTTTGCGTTACGAGTATTTCTCTGGACACCTATTTTAATTAAAAATTGATAGACCTGAACTTCTCGTGAATCTATTCAGGTAGCTCGAACTAATAAAAATTACCTCGGAACAAACACAAACTAATTATGTTGGAGTTGTCTTATCATCATACACCATGCTTGTCACCTATGCTGCACACCGGTGGCGGAAAAATGTAACTGGCCAAAAAAATATGATTCAACTAAATTTTCCACACACAACTTTGGAAATTATATTTGAAGGCAGACAGATGTTAAAAGAGATTATTTTTGATAATCAAAACTCAAAAGTTAGTAATTTAAACATTACAAATAATCAAAACTCGAAAGTTAGTAAAAATAGAAACTTAATTTTATAATTTAATAAAAATAAACGTAAAACACTAACTGTATAAGTTATTTTTAATAAAATAATCAAATAGGGGTAAATATGTAATATTATGTTTAGTAAAAGGGATACATGTAATTAAAGATTTAAATTGGGTATATATGTAATTGATTAAGTTTTAGAAGGGGGTATATGTAATTCAAATTTAATTTGGGCATATATTTGATTGATCAAATTTTAAAAGAGGATATATGTAATTAAAATTTTAAGTTAGGTATATATATTATTGATTAAGTTTGTAGGTGAAAATATGTAATTCTCTCTTTTAAATATGTGTTAATTAGATTTTGATAAGTTTGCATTTGTAGAAATTCTTGATGATCGTGTGTCAAAAATTTCTTGTTTGATCATTTTCAAAAATTCTTTGGGGTCGGTGTTAAATTTTATGGGAGTCAGTGTTAATAAGAGAAATGTTTAAATAAAAAGGTTTTTAAAACTAAAAAATGTAAGAAGTAATCACAATCATCAATCTTCTTAATCAATGGTTGATATCAAATTCTAAGAAAAAGTTTGTTAGAGCATTCACATCCCACCCTCTATATATTTGTGAGTGTGTTCTTTATATATAGAGAATGATTTTAAATTGTTGTGAGTGTATGATAGAGAACATATTACTGTTCATCTTTATATTTGATAAAACACTATTCATATCTATTAATTTTTTAATATTTTTTGAAAGTGATTGTGAGTAGAAGAGAGAGAAATGATAATGGTAAAGGTATTAAAAAATATTTTTAATTGAAAAGAATGAAGAAAAATTAGTGATTTAATGTAATTATAGAGATGAAGATGAAGAGTGAGATGTGAATACTCTTTGAGAGGTATTTTAAAAATAATTATTTTTGTTGACTTTTGTAACTTCCTTCATTTCTTTAAACGTTAATAATTTTTATATATGATATTATTTTTTATAAAAATTACACCATAAAAACGAGTATTTTTTTATCTTTAAAACGAGTACAGTATTGTTATATAAAAAGATAATAAAATTTTTACGTTTTTAAACTCATATTTTGTCATTATGTTTTTTAGTGCAGTTAATCATGTCTTTTTGTAAGATATTGTGATTTTTAGAATATAGTGTTTTTCTAAAATGATAAATTAAAACAATATAATGATTCGAATAACATTGTTATGTATCTATAATATGTAAAACACAATAAAAATTAACTAAATCTAGTACATCAAAAACAATAACAAAAGAACAAAATGTCTCATTGTGTTTTTTATTCATCATTATGTTTTCTTGAACACTATTAGTTTTGAAAAATACATTGGTAAAATAACATAATTGTCTACTTTTAATTGTAAAACACAATGATAGCTAACAATAAATTTATATAATCTATAAAAACTAATAACAAAAATATCACATTGTGTTATATTCAACACAATGAGTTTTGAAAAATATATCGGTGAAAGTATATTATTGTGTAATTCTAATTATAGAACACAATGATAGATAACAAATTTATATAATCTACAAAAACAATAACAAAAATAACACAAAATGATATAAAATGTAAAACACAAGGATAAATACATATAACAAATGATGTAAAACATATGACACAATGAACTGATATTGATACAATAAACGTATAAGACACAATGAATTGATGTATTTGACACAATTACTAAAATGTCCATTTTTTTAAAACGATAGAAGGACACATGTTAATCTTATACATTTTTTAGTCTTTTTAAATTAAATATTTTTTTTACTATAACCTTATCTTAGAATTCATTGGGGTTTATCGGGATCAAAGCGTATATATACTACTAAAATAAATAAAAAAAACTTGGGGTCCAGTGACCCCACGGTAACCTCTTGGGTCCACGCCTGTCCACGACGGTTTCCCTTTTTCCAGAACAACTCGATAATCTTCGGAACGACCTCATTTTTGCCTTTACATGAGCTCGCCATCACTTTCGCTTTAGCCTTTATTTCCCCATTGGACAAGGAAGTTCTTTAAGCTCATCACGACTGACTTCGTAACCATCAATCAATATAGGATCATCATCGTTGAGGTTAAACATTGTAGTGTGAGCATCCGGAGCAAACGTCTATAGTCACCCGATCGTGATGCCTTCGTCCCCTTTGGTTGGATTTCGAGTCACTCATGCTAGTTTGACGCCCCAGAACACATGTTCATAGTTGAATGCTCTTTAGGCACGCTCATACTCTTTCTATGCCACTGCCATTATTTGGTCATTATACCACTTATTTTTGTGCTCTAATGCGGTTAAATAGACCACTATAAAGAGTTACATGCGTTCTGATCGGGTGAATGTGTGATCGTACTGGATCGTTGAGCACTAGAATGCTCGCCACGCTGGAAGTACTCATGGACACGCCTCAAGAAATCTGTTCTGTTTTGACTATTCTCGGTATCATTAGTCTACATATACGTGATTCCACACCCCGGCTAGTAATTCACATAGAAAGAATTAAAAGACTTGTAACATATGTGAATGGAAAGAACGATACAAATTTGCAGTTGTAAGCTAGGATCTTTGTGAATGAGTTTATAAAAGTTCTTTAGGCAGGATTCTTATAATCCTGAACCAAACTATTTTCATCAAGTCTTGAAGAACTGCTTCATGTCCTGAATAACTTTAACTTATCGTGCCAACCAAATAACTTCCAAATCACACGATGACAATAGTTGAAGGCGACCACCGTTTAAATCCTTCACCCCAAGCCCAAAACACGACAGTGTTCAACTTATTTCCGAAACGCGTGGGTTTCTTCTGAAAGGGCGGATTCGGTTGGATTAAATTGATTATTGGTAACGACGAGCCATGGATGTTACCGTAATAAAAGGATTAGACACAAGCCGGTCGAATATACTGGATCTCACGCATGCAAGAGCCTCGTCCAGCGTGTTTGTCATATGCGGATTAATATCGAACTAAAATTGAGCACTTGTGCATCGTTACAATTGTGTAAAATCAATTTACATAAATGCCCCTGCAAAGGGGCCAAATAAACCAGAAGCAAAATGGCCAAACATGAAACCAAACATCAACTTTAGGAACCACAATTGCTTAATAAACAGATTACATTACATTCTTCAAACTCAGATCCAACATCATCGATCACTCACGCCATCATCTCCCAGACCCCGAGGGAAAACAAGTATCGACCCACAAATTTCACGATTCACCCCAACGCCACTATACAAAAGATGACAGGTAAAAAAAAGTTTAAACATTTAGCTCATTATGCATGAATATTTGCCTACAGTTTCTTCATAATCCGTGTTCATGTTGATGGTATGAATAGATATCCAGCTCAGCGACCCGAAAAGAATGTATTTCCCCCCTGGACTTTCCTCACCTTGGTTTTATCACGTGCGCGCCTTACAGCTTCTTGTATTTGACGGTCATGGTCTTTCAGCATCTGGTCTACTTTCCCAGATGGCGCTAGTAGTGGGCCCGAGTAATGAATCTTGCTGCCCTTCGATCCATACCCGATCTGCACAAAGGATAAATTTCACAATTTGCCTTATAAATTTGTAACTTATAATATTTTTTGAATAAAAAACTTACGTTAAGCGGATCTTTATTAACTGCTCTGGCATCATCATCAGGCGGTCCTGCAGCATTTGATGAAGCTTCTTTAAGTGAACCAGGAAACCGACTTATCAACCGTGGATGTTGTTGTTGTGAAGTTCCGGTTTTGTCCCTGTCTCTTCGGTCTTCATATAACATACTTTTCCTAGCAGCTACTAAACCCGACATTGCAGATAGATCCGCCCCGTTTGACTCTACCTTTTTTCCAACCTTTGACCAGGCGGCCCGTTGGACCAATGGCCCGGAATGTGAAGCCCGCTTATGCAGATTATTGGTTTGATCTTCTTCCATAGCTTGAGAAGGTCTCGGTGGGTCAATTGGGAACCCGGAAGCCGAATCTTCATGCTGCGGGTTGAACTTTTCACTACGCGAATACGACTGCCCTTGTCTTTTCTGTATTCACATACTTACATATCAATAATCAAGGACATTTTAGGTAATTGACTAATGTGAAAGCTTTAATCAAGATTAACCTGCAAAGATGATGCAAGTTCAGCGTTAGCTTCAGGTGCGGGAATGGCCCGAGACTCCCTTGTGGGTCTTCTTTCGGGGTCGGGTCGGTGAGCCTTGCCTCCAGCAGCAGCTTGCCTATTAATTTCAGTATTACATTTTAACCATTAGCAAAATATAAAAATACCATATCCTTTATTTGGGGTAAAGTATATAAATTAAATAAATAAATAAATAAGTTAGCTGTAACGCGTACCTCCTAGCTTCTTCATCGCGCATTTTAGCATCAAATTCCTTACTAGGAGGATACTTTGGCAAGCTTGAAGGATCACAAGGGAATGGTTTTGTAGTAAAAAACTGTAAAAAGTTTTAATAAATTAATAATCAAATAATCAGTTTCAAAATGCAAATCCAAACATCTCTTAAGAATATAAACCAATTATCTCTAAAGAAATGCATACCTCACTCTTCAAAGCCGAAGCTGCAGACCCGCGATCAGCAGGATCTATAGAAAGAAGAGTCTCCAAGAGAGCTAACGCGGGTGCTGGAAATTCCTTAAAAGTTTCTGCAACGACCCGTTTATACGGTTGTTGAGGCTTAAAAATGGTAGCATGAGGCAGTTTTGACTTTCTCCAATAATCCTCAGATGGTGATCCACAAAGCTTGAAAATTTTGTGCAACTGTTCTACCTACAATCCACAAAACCTACTATTGAACAAATAAATTACATATATGTAATATTATTCACAAACATGTTGATATAACTTACCTCTGTTCTTCCTGGCATTATCGGTTTGCCAGCATATAATTCAGCAACTATGCAACCGGTACTCCATAGATCAACAGCAGTGCCGTAATAAGTAGCACCGAGTAGAAGTTCAGGTGGCCTATACCATAATGTGACAACACGACTGGTCAAGGGTTGACTTTGACTCGGGTCAAAGAAGCTTGCTAGACCAAAATCTGCTATCTTTAAGATGCCATTATTATCGACTAACAGGTTTGAACCTTTTATGTCACGATGAAGAATACCATTACTGTGACAATGATCAAGACCATGTAATAGTTGTCGTATGTAGCATTTGACCTATAAAAATTAATAATATTTAGTAATTATTGTAACAGTATACAAAAGAGAAGTAGATAATGCGTTTATTGTTTTTAAATAATTTGTTATTAACCTGCGATTCTGTGAACTTGAGACTTGGGTGAGAAGCAAGCCCTGCTAAATCATGTTCCATGTATTCAAAAACAAGGTACAAACTGCAAGACATTCTAGAAGTTACTAGACCTTCGAGTTTTATAACATTTGGATGATTGAGCTTGCGTAGAATGTGGATCTCACGGGCCATAAACCGTACACTTTCAGGATCAAGATTGTCGAACCTTACTTTCTTTAAAGCAACAATTTTACCCTGATCTAGATCACGGGCCCGATAGACATTACTATATGTACCTTGCCCAATCTGAAAAAAAGGCAAGAAAACTATCATCAGCTTATGAAAAAAACAACAGATTATTACAGGTGGGGATTTTGATCCATTTACTTGTGAATGAGTCGATTTAAATGCTTAATTGCATATTAACTCAAACTTATCATATAAAAAATTTCAAAGAATGAGCCGAACAGGTTGAAAGTCGCCTAAAGTCTGTTTTTAATTTATACAACTTGGTAAATCGTTTATTCCAGATATGAAAGATTATTAACAGTAATATTGTTTTTGTAATCATAAACTAACACATCAACTATCTATAAAACTTTGCAGGTTGACCCAACTCAAGTCTGTCTGTCTGTCTCAACAAGAACTAAAAATGACCCGTTTTGACCCATTACTTTACATACCCAACCCATCTATCCTGCCACCTTTACACATTATGAAGGTAACATAATCCAATAAACACTCTTCAAGATTGATTCAGGGATATTTGGATGTGTTCAGTTTAAAGTGTCTGGAAAAACTGATTATGATTATAATATTTTGGTTATTTAGGGTCAGACAATCATATTTGGTGAAGCATGTAAATAATTGCTAGAAGTAAATTGATTGTTAAAAATATGTAAAATTTACATATTTGTTCCTAAATTTGATCAACTTTGTCAATTTCTAATTCTTCAAATCCCATTGAATGCCTCTAGGGATTATTGCACAAAGACTTGCATAAATATGCATCATGTTCTGATGTTCAAACATTTAGAAACAAAAATCTACAATCAACAATCAAAAAAGAGGAAGCAAACCTTATCCAATTTCTCAAAAGAATCTGCTCTTCTAGGCACCCAACCTTTAATAGCTTCACCAGCAACCACCGCGAGCCATGGCGGCCAACCAGCGGCAACTTGTTCTCCCTCGGTTGCTCTAGGAACACTACCCATGGCAGGATGGTGTGTGAAAACAATAGCCTCTTTCTGGTCCCTTTTCCTCTCATAATTATCCCCGCGCAGTCTGACTGAGCCGTTAACATGCTTATTAATCAGCATTGGTCCACCATTATTATCCAATTGTGTTTTCACCCTGTAAGCATCTTCTCTTCTTGATGATGTAACCCTAGGCACCCTCAAATCTGATGAACCTTTATCACCATATCTGTCCTTTGGACTCTCTCTGCTATCTTCAATGGCAGATGGCTTGCCACAAACACAACCCATGATCCACCAACCCCAAAATCACTTCCAGAAGTCAAACTCTTTGCTCAATTTTACTAAAAACAGACAAAGAACACAATCACTTTCATCATTAAAAAAATTCATTATTTAAAGAAATACTTGACATTTTGAATCAAGAAAATACAACAATACAAAAACCCACAATTAAATATA
The DNA here is from genome assembly GCA_025506505.1 of Flaveria sonorensis. Classification (NCBI taxonomy): domain Eukaryota; kingdom Viridiplantae; phylum Streptophyta; class Magnoliopsida; order Asterales; family Asteraceae; genus Flaveria; species Flaveria sonorensis. The sequence continues at coordinate 4,229,566 of CM046424.1, forward strand.
CAAAAAATTATGTCTGTCCGTTGATTTCCCTCAATGAACAAGATTTAAAACAAAATGTTCAAAAAGATCGAAACTTTATAACATAAACATGAACAAAATCATAAATTTCACAAAACCCTCTTCCCAATGTCAATTACGAACACATTCCAACAGCAAGAAAGCAGGTTGGAGCAAATTCAGGCGAAATTAGCTCAAATTATTTGATAATAAGAACATACCAAACTCATTAGGTCGAAATACTTCAAATTCTACAAGTTCTTGAAATACCCAGTGATCAATAAGCTAAAAAGATGAAATGTTACCTGAAATTGAGGGTTGCATCGGTGAAAACTGATCTAGGGTTCTAAAATCCACAGATCTGGAGTTGCAGGATCTTGAAGAGACGGATAGATGGATGAATGGATGGATAAAGATGGGGTTTAATCCCTGAAAAACAGAAATGGTAAATTGAAAGAAGAAGAAAAAAGAAAATTAAAGAAAAGTTGTATACATTTTCTTGTTTAGCATTTATATATTCTGACAGTTTGGGGCAGCTTTTGGAAGTCTGTTCTTATGCGTGTGTGTGAGAGAGAGATGGGTCTTGTATAGTGAGACATCCTTGCCACCACTCACAAGTCAAAGCTTGGATTTATTCATAATGCCAAATTAATGTTAATTCTTTAATTAAGAAACTCCCTAATCAATGTCCAATAAGCTCTTGAGTTTCTCATGATACTGGATTTAAGTCGTTTTCATTACAATAATGGTTGATTGGTGTGTAACTGATATGTATTTAATAAGTTTGACAATTATGAAAGATTGTTTACCTTAGAGTACAAACCTATTTTATAAAAAAGCCTTTTTGACATCAAGTACATGTATTAAATAGATGGAAAAGCCATGAGAAAGTTGAAGATATATGATTAAAATACAACTAAAAGAAATACTGAATTATAAGTACTAAAAATACACTAATGAGTAGGAGTACAACTTGGATACATTTTTAATCCTCCACAATAAGTTGGGTTTTTATCTTGTATGTTATCAGAAGGACTTTTTTTTTTTTTTTCCGAACACCTTCGCGTCTTAACTTTTCATATAAACCAAAATACCATGTATATCAGAGATGACCGTTTCCTCACCATTTATGGTTTGATTCTAGAATAATACCTCTCGTTTACATGTTCATGAATGTCGGGATATTGTCTTGAACTAGCCTCCATGTGAAAATCTCACTTTGATGGGGACCCAATTTGCTCATCCATACTTAGTGTTCGAACCAAGTCCAACACTAGGTTCCTTCGGTTCGAATCTCATCGAACAAGTCAAGAATCGGCCTCAAGTGGCACCTTCTCGTTCCCGTTCGTTGTTATGGAATCTAAAATTTCCCAACATACATTTCAGCTCCTTGACATCAAGCATTCAAGATACTCGACTTCTAACAATTTTTATTTGCTTGGTTCCAACTTATTGCAATTGATCACTATTGCCTACTTTAACCCCTACTTTAACTAAGCATAGTTAAATATTAAACGATTAAATGTTACAATAAGTTAGACATCCGAAGCCTCTTCAGTTTATTGGCGTGTTGATGGTTTCATGTTGTCGGATGTCCTGGATAGGGTGTAAATGAGCAGAGTCGAGCCTGAGTTCAGCTCATTTTGACGTAAGAGAGCTCAAGCTTGACTAGTTCATAGTTTAATTATTTTATTTGTATTTTTATATAAATTATATAAATTTCACAAGTTAGATCAAAACGTTTAAGATTATAGAAACATAAAGTACCCTCACTATCGATGAATATTACCACACTTGTATTTTACATGATTTAAACCTACAACAATTTGATTGAGAAGTACACTCCTTTAATATCAAAATGTCCCCTGAAGACTTGTATCAGTTATAATTAATTTTGTGTTAAATAATTATCGATACAATATCACGTGTCTCAATTTAAGTTAGAGATTCTCAAGTGAAAAGTTGTATAAAATTCACGGATAAAATTTTTTAAAACTAAATAATGGGTTTTATGATCGAAAATAACGTGTTATTCTATATATTCTAATATTAGCAACTAACTAATAAGTTTATTGAAAATGAAAACCAACTATAAGATGTTCTCATACATTAAGCACCCCATGTCAAAAGCTCCTTCTCTATATTTATAATAATAGTCATTCATAATTTTATGGTTGAGCCATAAGATATATTTACGGAGAATTCATTTTCGATTTTATTTGTGATAAATTTGGTATAAATGATACCCAATTGTAAGTTTGATAACCCAATTTGAAGATTTTATAATCAAAGGCCATTAACTAATTGCTACAATGAATAATAAAAAGATTGTAAGAGTTTTAAATATAATCCATACGTGAAAAATATAAAATATTTGTTATGTTTTGATCGACGATGTAAGCCTAGAAGCATTATGCGTAGCATGTACACCTTTCTTAAGTCAAACTCTTTTAGAAAGGGAAAGGAGTGTATACACGACTTTTACTCCCAACTTATAAGTTATAATCATTTGTCCCAACCAAAATTTTAACTTTAATCAAAACAATAAAATTCCAGATTCTTAAACCATTCAAACACTCACAAACACGTCACTTCATTAGCTGTTACATCACCCTTTGCAGTTATTTATTAAAAAAACATTCATTTGAAAAAAACATGTAAATAATGTTTTGGGTTCGGTCCTACTTCATGTATGGTGAATTATTGTTAAAAGGTCAAACACATCAAAATATAGGAAACTAACATCAATATAGGATCAACATATAGTGAATAATATTAAACGAGTCAAAATATAGTGAATATCCAAAGAAACAAAATACAGAAATTATAATTGAAATAAGTGAAAATATAGTGAATAATATTAAACGATTCAAAATATAGCAATTGTAATTGAAACGGATCAAGATATAATGAATAGTATTAATGGGTTTAAATATAGGAATTGTAATTAAAACATGTCAAAATATGACGAATAATATCAAACAGGCAAAATATAGCAATTGTAATTGAAACCGATCAGATATAGTGAATAATATTTAATGGGTCAAAAGCAATTATAATTGGAAGGGGTAAGAGGGGCCAAAATACAGCAAATAATATCAATCATGTCAAAATTGACAATTATGAATAAAACGGATGAAACAGTTGCAAATATCTTTTATTTTCAAAAGGAAAACAATAGCAGGTACCATCAGCCAAAGTTACCATTCATGTGCTTGATACGATATTGAAACAGGTGAAACTAAACATGTTCAAATAGATGAACATATATAAATAGAGAAGTATAGAAGAGGATAAGTGAATTGGAGATTGGGGGTATTGTTGGACAAAAAGACAAAGCCTGAAGTCTGAAACTACAACCCGACATGGTTTTCAAGCCAGTTTGATTTCAAACCGGTTCCTATCAAAACCGTAGATTTGAGATCAGTTCTTAACCTTATATGGTGAAATCCAAACCAAACTGGTTTCAACCTGTTATAAACCCAATTCCCCGGTCCATCCCCACGTCCAAATCGGTTTCAAACCTGAACCAGTTCTTAAAAGCCTGGGTTTGACTTTTGTTGACCCAACCCAAACCGGTTTCCAACCAATTTCAACCTGTTTTGTACACCTCTTGGGTAGGGCTAACTCGTACAACCGCAAAAGACACGAGCATCGTGTTTGGGCTTTTCATGAATAACATGGGTCCAATTAAATATATTTTGGGTCCACTTAGATAGGTTATGGGCCGAATCTGATCTATTTTGGCCATGGGAGGCCGTCTCAACTCTTAAAATGTGCCTGTCTATATTCTATAGTTTGACGTAGAGATGGGCAAATCGGGTTTGGGTCGTACCCGGGCCTGGGTACAAACCGGGTTTGGGCCCAACCGGGTTTTTTATACCCGGGTATTGGTGAACCCGGGTACGAACCCGGGTCGGGTTCAGCGGGATACAAACCCTACCCGGTATACCCGGGTAGGGTCGGGTCGGGTTCGGTTCAGGTATGAAACCCGGGTTCAACCGGGTTTTGTCCTTTTTTTTTTCTTTTTTTTTCTTTTCTTGTGTGTGTGTCGAACACCGGGTCGTATGTTTTCTTTTTCTTATATTTTCTTTTCTTTTTTTTTCTTTTTATTTTTCTTTTCCTAACCGGGTTCACTTGAATGACAAAAATTTAAACAACTTAATATATAAATATATACAAATCTTGGGCAGAAAAGGTTACACTTATAATATACAAATATTAAATACTTTTTATATAAACATTTGAATGACAAAGAAATTTAAAAAGAACATGAAAGACATATAATATTAAAACAACTTAAAAATACATAAATGAATCAATAAAAAATAACAATATCGTCTAATTTTATCTACTACGAGATGCTTGATCAAATGCTAATTCTTCATCGGATATGCCAGAAGATACTCCGTCTTCTACCTCTTCATCATGTACTTTAGCTTCGAGTGTAATCTTGTCTTCGAGGCTTGTTTGGTCTTGTATACGATCTGTTGCGTCTAAGTGATCCTTTAAACAAATGCACATCTCCACTGCTTCCGGAGTTAGTCTTGTTCTCCGTAATGATATTACCCTGCCACTAAGAGAAAAAACAGATTCCGAAGCTACTGTAGAAGCTTGGACGCTTAGTAAATCACTGGCCATAGCAGAAAGAATCGGAAATTGAGATTCTTTTCCTTTCCACCAAGCCAAAATATCGAATGCACGATAATCTTCGGTAGTCATAGTGGAAATAAAATCCGTTCCACTATATCTACCGAGCTCACTTGTTGGGGGTGTTACCCCTTTGTCGTTTAGCCGTCACATCCCGGACAACATTCAACATAGTCAAAACTGGGTCTTTAACCGATGTACTACACTTGAGGTTGATTCGCTTGGCATGGTTATGTTTACGTTAGGCCCATATCTATTTAAATAAAAATTATAAATTTTTATCAAACTATGATTAAAATTTTCTTTTGACTCGTTTGAAAAATTAAGGTTTTCGTCATGCATATCCAAATCGTCATTTATCTCATCTATCAAACATTCAACCCCCGTAACATTTAGAAACGGATTTAAAGCGGCGGCACACGTAAAAACGGGTGGTAAGTCCTTAAAATATTTTTTAAACTTTTATTTCATTGGTTCTATCATTTGATTTAACATATTATTTTTATTTTGAAAATTTTTAAAATTCAAAGACATAAAATATAATTCTTGAAGCACCGAATAACTAGTAGAATAATAAACTCCCGATAATTTTGTTGTTGAGTTTTTAGAAACCTCAAAAAACTCGGATAGACGTTGAAGATTCTCCCAACCCGCATCCGGAAATGGGTCGGCATCACCATTATCCGAAAGACTATTATGAAAAGCTTTCAAAGTGCCCTTTAGTTTTAAAGCACATTCAAACATGTGACAAGTCGAATTCCACCGAGTAGGTACATCCCAATTAGGACCTAAAAATCTAGAGTGCGTATCCTTACAAAGTTGTTTATAATCTTGATATCTTCTTCTACTTTTTTTAAAAACGTCATGTAACATAAATCGAAAAGATGTAATAAAGTTATTAACATATTGCCCGGATAGTCCGTCTTGCACTACTAAATTAATAATATGTGCAACACAACGAGTATGAAAAAAATCACCGTTTGCAATCGGAAGATATTTTAATTTTAATTTTTCAACCGCGGTTGTGTTGTTAGATGCGTTATCAAATGCAATTGAAAAAAGTTTATTTTGTAATTTAAAAGTACTTATTACGTTATCTAAAAAGTAAAACAAAAATTCTCCAGTGTGTGGATGCGGAAAAAGATCAAATACAATCGTACGTTTCATCAATTGCCATGAATTGGGATCCACCCAATGAGCGGTGACGCAAAGGTACGATTCGGGTAAACCGTGTGGAGCCGACCAAACGTCACTAGTTAAGTTTACACCGGTATTTAAATTTTCAAATAATACAATTAAATCATTTTTTGCTTGTTTCCATAATTTTAAACAATAACGTCTAAGTGTAGTACGACTTAGTGGGTGTAACGAGGTTAAAGCGTCTCTCGAATTAAGTTGGTCAACCGAGGATTGTCGAAGTGACTAAAAGGCAAAGCTTTTTGAATCACGAACTTCGCCATTCGATCTCGAACTGTATTAACATCGTAATTAAAGATTCCACCGTCTCCACCCAATTGTGTTTGTTGCGAATCCGGATTACTTTTCAACGACTTACAAAACTTCTTGCTAATGTGTTTGTTTAAAGTCGTGTTAGAATCTTTAGCAAGCAAAGCTCCACAAAACTTGCAACGAGCCTTTACAGACCCGTCACTCAACTCAACCATATCCCAATTGCACCAAACATCCATGTTACGATTGTGTGCAAGAACACGAACGACGGTTGGAGCGTTGGACGAACCTTGACCAACGGAAGATTGTGAGTGAGATCAAGATTGAAGAGAGTGAAAGTGTAAAAAGAGAGAGTGAACGTGTAAAACGAGAGTAAACGAGAGTATTTTTTGCGTTTTTTGCGTATGTTTTTGCGTTTGAGACTTGGGTACTAAACCATATCAACCCACACCTATTTATACTAACTTATAAGCCTAAAAGTGATAAAAAACGGCCAAAAATGGATCAACGGCTACTTTAAAAAAAAAAAAAAAAACGGTCAAAACCGGGTCCAACCGGGGTTCAACCGGTTCCGGGTCGGGTAGGGGTCGGGTCGGGTTCTAAGAAATTCTAGAAAATCATACCCGGTTCCAACCCTACGGGTTTTTTTCGGGTCCAAACCGTGTATACATATACCGGGTCGTACCCGTACCCGGTTCCGGGTCGGGTCCACCGGGTCGGATCCGAACCCGGTTTTTATGCCCACCTCTAGTTTGACGTGGTGTATCTTGTAAATTTAGCATTTTATCTTTTAAAGATTCAAAGTACGATTATGTGTACATGTTGATTAATACGAACATATATTAGGGTGTCGAGGTTGAATAGACACGTATTCGAATCCAATACAAATATAGGAGTGTCTTTACTGGACAAACAACTAAAGCAACTGTTTTAAACTTTTAACAATTTTTAAGAGCCTTCAAAAAAAATTTAAAAAAATATTTTTACTTATTTACCATCTGAAAATATATGTTATAATTCAATCAATATTTGTGTTTTTAGAGATAAATGAGAAACTATAACAAAATGATTGAAAGTTTATCGAGGAAACTTGGTTTATCGAGGTCGTCTTACGAAACTTGGTTCATCAAAAGTTCATCGAATGTTTACTATTGACGGTTCTTTTAGGTTAATCAATCTTAACTTCTCTTTTGCAATTTATTACCTAATTTATTAACTATTATTGTCTGACATTGATTTATGCTCGGTTTCTTTAATATACTATTATTCTTTTGCCAATTTAATATATTGTTATCTTTTTTGTTTTAATCTACATATGTAATTGATTTTCTATTTACTTTAATTTAATATATTGTTGTTTGCTTATCATTGAATATGCTCTTTTGCAATTGATTTTGTTTTAGTTAATTAAGTTGTTTTCTGCTTTAACTTATTTTCTATAAAACAATAAAAAAATTTGTTTATGTCACTGGCCAAGATCTAGATTTTTTAAATAACATACAGACGATGGCTTTAAAATTTTGTTTCGTTTTAAGTACAAAAAATGTTTAATATATAGATACTTGTTTAAAACAATTAAAAGCAATCAAACCATTAAATGGGTAAGTTATAGGGGTACATATAGGTATTCCCCATAAAATTTTAGACCTTATTACATTATTGGCCTATATGTGCTCAGTGCTTATGGAGTTTATGGTGTGGAGACTGGAGACCCATTTCATATTGTAATACTTAATTTATTTCAAGAGTTTTTATTTATTTACTTTTTTTATAATGCTTTGAATATCTTAGAGCGGAATATTAGAGCTGCAAAATACGAGGTTTTATCAAATGAATATAATTAAAAATTTAAAGCTAAAATACACGATTTACATAGTTGTCTAAGTTTTAAATACGTAACTATATGTATATACCAATTGGGTTGTATGAGCACTTGTTTACATTTTACATAACTATTGATCTTCCGTAGATTAAACATAAGGTTTTAGATACATGCTCATGTGTAATTATTTTTCATAATTATTTAATGTAATTTAAAGATTGAAGTTAAATACATGATCTCTAACAACCACTAGCATAACTTGGTGGCAAAGATACATGAACCTCTTTCATGAGATGGTGGGTTCAAGCCTCATTTGCAGCATGTAAAACAAATTTATGATCTATTTTGTATGCGGTGGTGGTGGTTGGTGGTGATGGCTTCATGTTTTGTTTTGAAGTAATAGGAATGGATTAGGGCCATTCCGAAAAACAAAATACATGATCGTTTTCTTTTCCTTAAAACAATGTGTATATATTTTACTTAGCCATGTGATTAATTTCTAATTTCACATTGAAATAGTTATATGAGTGTGAGGTTAGGTCCTAATGATAAGAGGTGCGCCCAATAAAAAAAAAACTATGGTTCTAGACTTGTAGTCTACATAAATAAAGAAATTACGTAAGAAAAACGCTAAAGAAAACAATTGTTTTTTTTCGGGTGTTTTTGTCCTATTTGTACTCTCATGGCTTCATGTTTTGTGAGTTTGTGTAATTAAGATAATAGAGGCATCTAAGATCGAGGAATAGAACTCAAAGAAGAATAGATGTTGTCAACAAAGCTGCTTATATCTTTTGTATATCACTCACAAGCATCTAAAAAAGAGCTTTAGAATTAACTTCTTTGTTAGAAACTTGTACAATAAGTATCCTAAGAAATTATGTTTACATTTGAATCTTAAATCCAGGCTACATGAGATGCATACAGGTTTCTTTAACATAATCAAGTATTCTGCTTATAAATGATGTCTTTGTTAAGGTGTATTAAACAAACGTGTATAAAGTGACCTAGTGTTCAAGGTTATTATTAGACCAGTAACGAAACCGCATTGTGTATTTACTTAAATTTTGAAGTGAAAGTGAAGTAGACCTCAGAAAAATGACAACTACAATGAAAGAAGATTTTGATAAATATTCAAGAAAAACAAATACTGCAATAAAGTATATTAGCGCAATAAAGTTAACTAACAAGTACTGCAACATGCCAAAGAAAAACCATAGAACTAAATGACTACTTCACCCACTCTCACCCATACTTCTCATTTTTTATAGAATTAAGTTCGATTTTATTACTTTAAGTTTGTTAAAAATAACTATTTTCCTCCAAACAAATTAAAAATATCAATTTACCTTCAAAAATTTTATAAGTTATTTTAATTTCAATTTAAAGTTTTATTAATTGTTTCAGCTCTATCCAAAATAATAAAAACTTTTGAAGTGAAATTGAAACAAAATATGAAAGTTTTGGAGGTAAATTGATATTTTTAATCTTTTGGAGAAATATAATTACTTTAGTCAAACCTTAGGTAACAAAATTGAAATTAACTCTTTTTTATTTTTAAAGGCCGGTGAACACATATCCAAATCTATAGGTCATGATGGTCAGATATACAATTGAGATTAAGTTGTGCAAACTGTTTCTGTTCAGCATGTTTTCATGTAAGCATAGTAAGCCCCCAAACAAAGCAGGTCAAATCAGGCAGCGGGTCATGCTAGATTTGAGTCACCAGCCGTTTAAAAAGTACCAACTTGGTTCGGGTCAAAATGGGTTTGGATAGGGTCGTTTTAGAAAGAAAAAAAAAGATAATATTCATTATAGCAACTACATTTAATAATCATTGTGTGAGAGACTTAATTAGCCAAGGGATTACTGTAACTTCTTAATATCCAACAGATCCCATTTAAGGGATATATAGCTCCCACCATAAGAGATAAATAGTAAGACAGATGAATATGTTGGTTATTACTCTTCCCTGCTTTATAAATTTGGGGAAAGATCAAATGGAAACCAGTCTGCAGAGACATGATAATGTTTTCACGTGTGCGTCAACACGGAACAGGTTAGACATGGAACTCAGACTTGAATCAATATAAAACGATGTGGTTTATGTTCATCATTAGTGTGGTCTCAACATAATGCATATTTGGGATTGTTTTAGATTAGAAATAAACATATTCAATTAAATCGGAGCGTAGAAAGGGAGAATTGAACCGGAGATTGCATTTAGAAAAAAACATAGAACCTAGGACTGAACACAATTGGCTGCGAGAGCGGGACTCAAAACAATGAATACATGTCCCGATATGTGAGAGGTACTTAAAGTTAAACACCTACATATTTTCTAAACAAGGCTCTAAGCATATTGGCCTGCAGGAACTGAAACATAAAACATCTAAAATAAGATGTTGAGAAATGACTAATGATCGAGAAGTGTGCTAAGAATAAGATGCAGAAAAGTCGATTCCTGATTCATTAGAAAAAGATGCTTTTTCGATTCCAATTCGGTTTGCAAATCAAAAAACTCTGAAAGTTCACCACATGTAAGACTCAAGTTCTAGAACATCAAACAAAAGATTTCTAATCTCATGCATGTAACTAGGGCAAATGATGAAAGAAATACTTATAGAAGAAACCTTAACCAGATTCATGATGAAGAGTATAAGATTAAATGTACCAGAAGACAATGTGTTCTCTTCTTATGGCCAGGTCAGGGTTAAGAGTCTAAGAAAAAAATCCCAGAAAACTAGATTGACCCATTCTTTAATTTTAGGCATTCTGACCCATTCTTACCCATTCTCTAATTTTAGGCTCGTTCTGACCCGTTTTCCTCTTGTCGTAATTTGGGTGTGGCCCTATTAGACCTGTTAAATTTTATATATAACCCAAAACAGCCCATAACCTTGTATTAAATGACCAAATAAAACCATAATTAAGTCTGTGGGTCAGTATGCCCCTCATCCTTTAAAACAGAGTTCAGTAAGCTGCATACGGTTAACTAGAAACTCAGTAAAAGACCCCGTCAAACTGCAAGCACTAACATTCAAGTAATTCACAGCCTTAAAATGACCCATAGAATTGAACCTTTTTCATGAAACTTCAAAATCAGTTCACCTCATTTGTCACATCCTTGTATTCATGAAATCAAATTATATATGATGACTTATTTATAAATTTATTCCTGAAGTCCTGTGATTCTTTTTCATCAAATAAAGCATCTTTAAGAGAAGCCTAGATCTAGATTGCATGTAAACAGTAATATTCAGGTTAATTTATAAACATGAAAAACCGTTTTCTGAACCAGAATGGCCCAGATCCTAAGCAAGCTACAAGTCACAACACCTACGTCTAAGGGGAGTGAAAGATATTGTTTATGTACCTCTAAGCAAGCAACAAATCAAAAGCCATAGTAATCAAGGCACCTGTCATGACGCGTTTCACATGCGGCATCTCAACAAGAAAAAATTGTTTAATTAATAAAATTATAACAATTCCAGTTATGTAGAAGAGGCAATCGGATGAAAGTACTTTCATTTGAATTAGTGTAATAATAAGTTGCTTAGATTTAGAAAATACCTTCTGACTAGGATGTTATACACAATGCTCAGGGAGAACTTATATCCAACAAATTTTGCACCTTTAAAGATAACCTAGTTTGAATTTATCATCTGCACATGCATGCTTTTGTAATATAACAGGTCTTGATATGCTCTCTTAATGTAAATGATAGATCTATTTGAATTTTGTTAGCATTCATCAATGCGACGCACGCTTAGAAGTTTCAAACATGTATTTCAACGGTCTTCATACCTAAAAAAACATCCCTGCAAAAGGTCATAATACAAGATTTATATGTGTTTTGAAACACTATTTGACAACCATTACACAAATACATATGAGATTAATGCTAACTTAGAGAGAAAAGAAAAACAACACAAACATCATGGGACAACAGGTTTCTCGTCCCAGGCCTCTCTGGTCTCTACTAAATCCGGGCAATAACGTTTAGCCAATATGTCAACTTGTTCACCAAACGGTTTACTCCTGTAATCACCTATGTGCTTGATCATTTGATTCCATCTTTTTAAACAGATGTCACCAGGCCTATGTTCAAGAAGATTATCCCAATCAACATCTTCAACACAAGCAGCATCAATTTCATACAGTGCACCAATCATTCGATAATCGTCAGCATCACTCCATTTCTTTTCAGCAACCAGTGATGAAGTCAATTGATTATACCACTTCATGCAACATGATGCATCATTTCTAGTCGTTAATTTCTCACTTATTGCAGTCCATGGAATATTATCTCTCAACATCCCGTGCTTTGACCTTTTTTTCTCTTCACCACTAATTTTCATTTGTAAATCTAAATTCACAAGATCATATAAGTTTTGGTACTCTTCTTGACTCCATTTCCCACCTTTTAAATTCTCGAGTTTAATTCTTCGCCATGTGTCTTTTACATGAAATCTGTGCTTACCGAGCTGCTTGGCTAATTTCTTCCAATTGTTACCATGTTTTTTATGATATTCCTTCAACAATTCAATCTCTTCTGGTGTCCATGCCCGGGTTTCACCCCTTTCAAACAAGATGTGGGCCCGGTAATAGATGGCTATATGAGGGCGATACGGTAGACAAATCCCGATTTCTTGCCAACACTTTTTCATTCCCCGGTGAGATTTACAGTTTAAGACCATATTTAAACCTTCATCTCCCAAACCTTTTGCTGTTATATAATCAAGAACAGCTTGTTTTACTATTTCATCTTCTTCTGGTGTAAATCTCTTACCTCGTACTAAACCGTCTCCTTTTGTGTTTTTTTTCTCTGGTTGAGTGTCTGATGTAGGGAAGACCTCTACATGACCTGAGAAGCTAACTTTCTTGGATTTGGATTTTGCTTTAGGTTTTTCTGTATTGTTTCCAACAGCCTCACTCGTCTTCTTTTTTACTCTACCACCTTTAACTTTGACCTTCTGTTTCTCCATGCTTCCATCTTCCACATCTTGTGCCTTGAGAGTAGATTCCTCAGTCATCATCCTGTTCATTTCAGCATCTAAATTTTGACTTTCTTTCTTCTTTTTCTTTTTCTTATCAATTTTCTTGAACGTTTTTTCCACACCATCATTCAAAGATGTTTCAGCTCCTTTCACAGTATCTGTTTTCATCTTTTCAGGTTTTAGGTCACCATCTTCCTCTACATCAGGCCCAACATTTTGGTCTAATTCATTTTCTTTTATTTGTACTCCCTCGGAAGAACCTTTTCTCTTTCTTTTCTTATTCTTCTTCTGTAAATTATCATTTACTATACTCTTCTTATCTTGTTGATCTTCATCTCCATCTTTTGATTCTAAATTCTCAGTCTTCTCCTTGCCATCACCAAAAGGCAGCATATCACCGGCCATGTTCTTGTCTTTCTTTGATTTCTTTTTCATCTTCACAGGTCTGCCATCAGCATATTCAATAGTATTGTCCATAGTTTATGGTTCCTGTATGAGCAAAAGTTAAAACCATATATGATGATAGATAACAATCAAGCAGACCAATATATCAAAAGAGTGTTACAGGCTACCAATTGGTAAGCAGTTAAACTAAAATCAAACAGAGATTTATAGAATAATAAAGCAAAATTAGTAAAACAGGTTCAGGTCATAACAAGCCAGACACATCCGGTTGATCGTAACACGCGTGAAATGCAATTATAAAATCTCTTACTATTCTCTAAATTGATAAACTGTAATGTAACATCAAAAACTAATCCAAAACACTTGTCAAACTAAAGCAGGACAACATGTGAACGATCTTATATCTCCTAAATTTAAGCCCTTTCAAGACAATCAAGCAGCCAACTGCTGTGATAACTAATAAACAAATAATAAACTGGAGTAACCCAAAAACAAAATATCAGTATGTAAACTCCTTATAATCCGAACGGAAATGAGTATGTTGGCATCACACTTGCTGTTTGGTTAGTGAGTTGGGTTAGTTAACTGATAAAAGCTAACCACGAAAGAACTTTTTATTAATTCAACATAGCTTCAAGAACTACATCAAACTCACCAATCCATCATCATAACAACAATCAACAAGCTCAAAATAGTGTAAATGTACACAACCATTCAATCCATGGATTTTGAGCATTCTCTATTGCTGTTGCTGTTTATTTGAAACCGATTAAACAAGCAAATGATCCAATTGAACAAACCGATTAAACCCTCAAATCAATTTTAATAGGTGTTTACAATAGGGTCTAAAGCAGCACATTAGTTTCATAGATTGAAATCGAGAAGCAGCAGAGAATCGAACTACAATTTAGAAAACTAACCTTTGAAGATTCAATTTAGATTCTCTAGTGATGCTGTGAGGGGGCAGGGGGCTTTGGTCGAATGTCGATGGTGGGGAGATGTAATTGGGGCTAGGGTTTTGTATTGTGTTACAAGAGGAGAGGTAATTTAGTTAATGATATTTTTAACTATTCTTTTGGTTGACAATTGTTGTACCAGTTGTTTTAATGATATAATTAAAAGAGTAAATTACAGATGTGTGTCTTAACCCTAAATTACACGAACACTTAATAGATATACGTATTGTAATTTTAGTTTTTATTTTTAATAAATTATAGATGTGTGTCTTAACTTTGCATGGTATGCACATCGCCAGTCCTGACGCTCACTAAAGTTAAGTTTCTTTGTTAAGTTAATGTAAAATTATCAATATACTCTTAATTTAAAATAACAATTTTCAAATAAAACCCAACTTACTTCTCCCAAACCCCACCCATCTCACATCACCCTAGCCCCTCCATCTTCTTCACAACCATACGAGAATTCAAACACCACAACCACTTAATTATCACCACCATACACACACATATATATATATATATCTTCTCAAACCACCGCACGTTATCATCATGACAGTGGTAGCAGTGGTTATTCGATTGCGTGATCAAGGGTGTAGCAGCGATGGCGGCGGTGGGTCAAGGGTGTAGCAACGGCGGCGGTGGTTGGTGAAGGGTGTAGCGGTGGAGGTGGTGGTGGGTGACGGGTGTAGCGGTGGAGGTGGTGGTGGGTCAAGGGTGTAGCGGCGGCGGTGGTGGTGGGTAGAGGGTAGAGGCAACGACGTTGGTGGTGGGTTAAGAGTGAAGGTGGTGGTGGTGGTGGGTTGAGGGTAGAGGTGACGGTGGTGGGTTGAATGGAACTATAATATGGAGAAGAAGATAAAAGAAAAGGTATTTTGGTCTTTTTGAAAAAACTAACAGTGAAACTTAACTTTAGTTAGAGTTGGGGACTATCGACATTCAGGCCCATATCTGTAATTTATTAATAGTAGGGACTAAAGTTACAATACGTGCATACCCCAGTAACTATCCATGTAATTTACTCTAATTAAAATAATATTGCAGGTTGATCCAGTTGTTTATAACATACTTCATGAATATCCTAAAAATATTAGATATTTAGCAGTTGGAGGTTTATCAAGTTAAATTAGGGAATTTAGAAAATTCATAAAATTGCCTTTGATAAATCCTGAACTCTTTTTAAGAGTGACATTTAAACCTCCCAAAGTAGTATTAACCACTTTTCAAAATTTTGAATCTCAAATGTTTTAGAAATAAATTTCTTTGTTTTGTCTTTGCTAAGGGAGGAGGGGATACAACCCTCACTACCCGACTACCCTAAAACTCCACCAATCCCACACAGCCACGTCATTTTTACCCTGAATTACCTTGAAACATCCAAAACACTGGAAATGCAATCTTAGATTAACCTGAAACTTTTATTTTCACTCAAAACACCCAAAACCACCACAAACCGCCGAGATTACCTCTCGGCTACTAATACCCGGACTCCACTACCCACGGGGTACCCGCAATGGGTGGCGGCGGTGTACCCGTGCGGGTAAATGCATACCCGAGAGGGTACCCGAATACGCCCCCTCCTCCCTAAGGTGTTCTTTTCTATGGACCTCTTGGTACTCGTAAGACTGTACTAGTTAGAGAAATTAATACTAGTAATATAGATGCTAATTTCTGAAAGGTACTTTGTTTTATAATTTATTATGATGTTTTCATGATATGGTTGTTGACTTGCACTTTATTTTAACATTTGGGAAACCGTTTACATGTTGTATCAAATGCCATTATCAATAAGTACATAGGAGAGAGTGTAGGATTGATAAGAGAAAGTTTTTAGTTATATATGCACATTTTTTTAGTTATATATGCACATGATCACCAAGTATTGTTTCTAATCCTTTTGGTTTTCTTTTAGAATTATCATATATGTTAAGGTTCCGTTAACCTTGATTTACAGCTTGCTAATGTACACTACAAACAACATATTTTGTAGCCTCTGTTGATGTCAATTAGTAGGTTCGGTTATCATATATGCATATAGAAAGTTGATTACATATTTGGACGTCGATACCATATTATAATACGTATTGAAAAGACCATACGGTCATTTGATCAGATATCTTAGGATTTAGAGTTTTACAACTCTTATAGCATGTAGTACAACTCAAAAAACATTGGACACCCCCACTCTCACCCACTCACTTCAAACATGAAAATTTGCAAATCCAAATCCCATTTCAAACTTCAAATCCCTTGTTCTCTCTCTACTTGCACTATTACAATTAATAGACTTTAAACTTTGTTTTGAGGTGTTATTTTTATCTCTAGAGTGGCTAGATTTAAACTCTGTTACGAGGTTTTCTTGCTATCTTTAAAGTGGATATGATTTTTTAATGAAATTTAGATAAACTAATAAATGCAAGAGTCATGATTAGTCATACATCTATACTATAAATATACGATAAAAGAATAGAAAAACTAACAAAACAACAAGTATCGTTTTGTAAATTGTTACCACCACTATATCACGTGGGTTTTCTAGTAGATTGTGTGTATGTGCGCATAATTAAGTGGTTCAATTTGATAATTATAAATGGAGTGAGTTAATTTTTTTTTATGTTTTGGAAAATAACAACACTTGATTTGGATTGCCTATATCTCACTTGTCGCAAGCTCATTCTAGG
Organism: Flaveria sonorensis; assembly: GCA_025506505.1. Taxonomy (NCBI): domain Eukaryota; kingdom Viridiplantae; phylum Streptophyta; class Magnoliopsida; order Asterales; family Asteraceae; genus Flaveria; species Flaveria sonorensis. The sequence goes on from CM046424.1 coordinate 4,246,523, forward strand.
AACCGTTTGGTTCGTTATGAAGCTATCACATAACATATCTACCGAAACAAGTTAACTTTAACTTTTGAAAATAACATTGACGTGCAGTAAATTTATGTGAAAATTAACAAAAAACCAAATTTTCACATCTTTTTTAATATTTTGAGTATTTTTGGAAAATTCCAAACACTCGACTGGATCATGTATATCTCACACGTCGCAAGTTTTGCAACCATTTGCTTTGCTACGAAGATATTATGTAATACTACCCACAAGAGTCAACTTAAGCTTTAAAAATGACGTATGGCATAATTTCAGTAAAAAGTTACCCCAAAAACATATTTTCATATCTTTTTATAATCTAATCGTGTTATATAAAATTCCAAACGCCCGACTTCGATTGCACATATCTCACACTTCCCAAATCTGTTCTCGCCAAAGTGTGGTTCATTACGAAAATATCACGTAATACTACCGAAATGAGTCAATTTCAACTTTTAGAAATGAAGTTGACATGCAATAAATTTATGGCAAAGTAACCCAAAACCACATTTCACATCGTTTTTTATTTTGATTAGTCTTTATTTATTACAATAACTCTAGAATTACCACAAAAATAATAATAACTAGCATAAATATTACTAGATTACATATATATAATAATAATATTAAGTAGTATAAATAATCTAATTTAATTATTATTATTTAAAAATTGTATAGTAAAAAAAATTATTTCATTAAAAAAAAATGGCATTTAGATGTGATACAACCCTGCGAGGTTGCGTAAATGCTTTCATAAATGCCATTTACGGAAGCATAGTTTTGTCCAATCACCCACGTGAAGCTGACAAAAGCTAAAAAACTCCATGCACAGGTTTAAAATTATTGAAGCGGATTCACAAAACGCTATCTCATTGGCGACAATGTTATAAGAAGGTTAAGACGAAATTAACTTGATCTAGTACTTTTGTGGTTGGAATTTGCTAAAGCTGGTATACACCAACACCCGGTCAATGGGTTGGTTGCTTTTTTGCTACATAGACTTCTTAAAACCAAAACAATCTCATAAGTACACCAAGATCCATTACAACATTGGAAACAACATCAATTAAAAAGACACTTAATTTGTAGGAGAATATGATATATAGTTATAAACTCACTTCATATCCCAATTGTAAGCCTTAAAGGGTCATTGGAAGAATTCAACACTGCAACTCGATCCAGGAATTCTTTTAATGATATATTTCGCTTTCGTGGCTAATTCAACTGATTTATCTAAAATAGTTTCTTGATGTTCACTTATTTGAGCCCTTGTATAATATTAGTCAACTAATTTTTTATTTTTTCTTATTTTGTTTTGATTCTAACTTGCCTGTGAAGTAGTGATGCCACCAGCAATTTCCCAATCAAAATCATATTCTGGGTTGATATACTTCGGTATTGCACCAGATCGATAACATCATGCCGGAAATTAAAAGGCTGATACATGAGAATTTCTAGGAAGAATTAGTGTATCTCCCGGTGAAATATTTCTTGCCTAATAATGATAAGCATTAATTACATGAATGGCGCCTATGATTTGAGTTTTTAGAAAAGTTTAGTTGAAAATTTTATTTACTAACATGGTGTATTTGTAAAAAAAATTATTAATATAGTATTTTTAAGATTTTTTTGTTAATCACTAATATTCATATTGGATACTTTACAAAAGTTCTTTTAAAATAACTTTTTTATATTCTTTAAAAGATGATTTCTTTGTTTTTTAAGAATCGTGTTTTCAATTAAACTTTTTTTTAGTTTTCCACGAATATTTATAATTTCTTTGAATATGATTTAATTTTGAGGGTCCCAAATTTATTTTATTTTTGTATTTTAATTTTAAAACTTATGAAAAATGGTTTTTATTTCAAAGATTTAACATGACAAAAAAATTTCAGTTTTTCCCGTAAATTAAACTTTAGTACGGTACCTTAAGTTACGAAAAACAGTCAAATAACATAAGTGAACATTAACTTAAAAGCATCGTATTATATATAAAAAAATCTTATGTCTTTTATACACACACGGCAGGTCCATAAATAAACACGATTGGTCTAAATTATACAGTTTAGTCTAGACGTAAACCTTAAGCTGAACCAAACCGGCCGGCATCTTAAAACACCAAGCGTAAACTAAACCTTCAAGTTTTAAACCGACTAAACCAACCATGTCTCTTCTATGCGGGCGAGTTTGGACTGTAATAAACCATCTACAAAGGTATCGTGATACTTTTTGAAATCTATCTATGTTCTATAAGTTATTTCAAAATGTTTTTATAAAAGTTAAAACAAATCCATGAAGTAACTTAATATATTTTAAAAAACCACCTATAAAAATACGATCCAACAATATTTTGTTTAGTTTTGTAACACGGTTTTTTTAACTTTAACGTTTACTTTACAAAATAATTTTTGTTTCTAGTTACAAATACATGCATAAAATCATCTAGAAAAGGGTTTAATATATATAACCTGTATTCAATTATTTACAAAAAATAGTTAATATTTTTCTCAGTTAGAAAAACGTGTATTCAAATTATTTATACAAAATAAATTTTTTTCTTCGTTACAAAAACGTGTCTTCAGAAACATTTGATAGATATGATGATCAAACATTTTAAAAACAACTCGAAAAACAAAGAGTATTTTTATTTATTTTAAAAAATTAAAAAAGACATCAAAATAATTTGGAAAGCTTAAAAAAAAGCTTTCTAGAAACTAGAAAAGTCATCTTTAAAAGATTTAATAACATGTAAAAGAATTTTTTGTAAAGTACACATCGAATGATAATAGAAATGAGAAAAGTTGAAAAAAAACACTATTTTAATAAATATTTTTATAACTACATAACTTTAGTAAAAGTTTTTCAATTATACCAATGGTCCTTTCCAAATTAAAAAACAGATTAATAAAAAAATTAAACCTGATCAAGATTCATAATAGGTTGACTGTGCAAATGCACCACACGTATACTCTCGGGACGCATCCCTTTGAAATACTTCTTGCATAATAATGATAAAGCATTAATCACATCGACGGTGCCTATGATTTGAGTTATTTCAGAAGAGTTTAGTTGAAAATTTTATTTAACAAAATGATGTAAAATAGATGTCAATATGTATTTTAAGCTTTCATGTTTATCACTAATATTCTTATTAGATATTTTACAAAAGTTCTTTTAAAACATTTCTTAGATTCTTTTAAAGATGATTACTTTTTTTTTAAAAAAAAATTGTGTTTTAGATTTAAATTTTTTTCTAGTTTTCCACGAATATTTATAATTACTTTGAAAATGATTTTATTTTGAGTCATCCAACTTTATTTCATTTTCATATTTCAATATTTAACTTTTTATAATAACTGGTTTTTTACTTTAAAGATTTACCATGACAAAAATTTTCAGTTTTTTCTGTAAATTAAACTTTAGCACCTTAAGTTACAAAAAAGCAATCAAATAACATAAATCAACATTAACTTATAAGCATCGTATTACAAAATAAAATTATGTTTGTTATACACACACAACCGGTCCATAAATAAACACGATTTGTCTAAGTTATACAGTTTAGTCTGGACGTAAACCTTAAACAGAAGCAAATCGGCCGGCATCTTAAGACACAAAGTGTAAACTAAACCTTCAAATTTTAAACCGACTAAACCAACCACATCTCTTCTATGCGGGCCAGTTTGGATGGTTAATAAATCATTTAAAATGGTATCGTGATACTTTTTGAAATACATCTATGTTTTATAAGTTATTTAAAAATGTTTTTACAAAAGTTAAAGAAACATCCATAAAGTAATTTAATACGTTTTAATAAACCTTCTATAAAAATACGGTCTACAATATTTTGTTTATTTTTGTAACACTTTTTTTCTTTTAACTTTTAGAAATTAACATTTACTTAGAATTTTTTTTTCTTAGTTACAAAAACATGCATTCAAATCATCTAGAAAAGTTTTTGATAAATATAACATGTATTCAGTTATTTACCAAAAAAAGGTTAATCTTTTTCTTAGTTAGAAAAACGAGGATTCAAATTATTTATGCAAAATAATTTTTTTCTTCGTTACAAAAACATGTCTTCAGAAACCATTTGATAGATATCACGATTAAACATTTTAAAATACATTTTAAAAACAACTCGAAGAAACAAAGAATATTCTTATTTAAATTATTTTAAAGAGATAAAAAACATTTTCAAATCATTTGAAAAGCTCACAAAAATTAAAAAGAAAAGCTTTCTAAAAATTAAAATAATCATTTTTAAAACATTTGAAAAAACATTTAATAGATTCTATTGTAAGGTACACATCAAATGAGAAAAAAAATATTATTTTTGATAAATATTTTTACAACTGCAAAATTTTAGTAAATAAGTTTTTCAATTACACTCTTTTGGTTAAAATCTCCCTATGATTTGATCAAACTATGTTTTAATCTTAAACTTTATGTAATTACGGATTTGATCCTAACTTTGTATTCAAACGTAACATTTTTTGTCCTTCAAATGGATTGAAATTAACTTTGGCCATTAAGCGAGTGCATTTGCGGACTCAAAAATTTATTTCAATGGAGTCACTATTTTTAGTGCTCCAATTATATAGAAGCGGATATAAAAATTGTCGGGTTGATTCAGGTCGGGTCAAGTTGATTATATAATAAAAATAAGATACAATAATAAAAAAAACATTATCATTGAAACGTAAAAAACACATAATATAAAAATGATGTTCTTTACGAATTTAATCCCTACGAGTTTTTATTTTTTGAACCGTTGCATTACATCTTTAACAGAAGCTTATTGAAAGGACTCTTTTTAATATAACGAGTGCAATAATCATGCATGTATCCATTACCCAACTTTGTTTTCACATGCTTCACTGACGAAAAACTACTTCAATAAACTAACCAATTGATTATCCGCAATGCCTTGAGTGATGAGTCTTGAGTCGTATTTTCCGATCAAGTCATCCCTTCTACCTATTGAGTTGTGAACGCAATTTGCAAGTTCATTTTTTAAGTTTTTTTAAAAGTGAGCTAATTTAATTTGTTTAACTCATGGGTTTTATGGACATTTAGTAGAAGTGAGCTTATTTAGTTATTTAATTAATTAACTCATAGGTTTTTCTTTCAACTTTTGGGTTTATATTTATTTTTTGTAACTAATGGGGGCATCGTTCAAAAACACAATGGTATCATACGAAATACTCGTATATACATCCCAAACAGCTTGAAAATTCACTGTATTACTGTGACTCAGGTCGGTTCAAGCTAAGTACGCCCATGAGCGAGTGAGATCACTATAACCCTTGGTATTAGAAAAAACCTAAAACCAAACTAAAATAAAATAAAAATCTATATATAATGAAAGACTAATTAAAATGTCATGTCTCATCTTTTTTTTAACATTAAATATGCGACATTGCTGTACTGCTATTTTAGTCGGGTACATAGTACACTTAATCCTTTTAAGAAAAAACTCATTATTAAAAAAACCTTTTAACTTCAATCCATAATCTCATCTCATGAATTTTACTACCACTCTCTCATATTTAATAATAATCTTATGTACTAATAACACTTGCCAAATAAAAAATGGTTTTTTTAAAAAAAGTTAAACCTTTGCGGCAAACATTGACATTTATTGCATGGCCCCTACCCAGTTGACACCCTAGCTCAAATCAACCCACAACCACTTTAACTCTCTTACCATATTCAAACCTTTCTACTAAATTTTTTGAATCTCCTTTCTTTGATTTACATCCCTCAACCTAAGGTGAAAATTTAGTCTTTTAGTTTCTTTAAGTGTTAAAGTCGTACTTGTTGTTAATATTTTATATTACTGGGTTATTTAAATTATTAATTAAAGTTTGTTAAATTTATTAATTAAAGAGTTAAAGTGATGTATATTAGTGATGAATGTTCATGCAAATACCATAAAAATCAACATAGATTCTGTTTTATCTCACAAAAGTATCTGAATAATTTTTTACACATAAAAAACAACATACTTTCTGTTTTGTCTCACAAAAGTCACTCGACAACTTTTTGCACATAAAAAACCAACATACTTTCGTTTTTTCTCACAAAAATCCATCAACAATATTTTACCCATTAAACTTCCTTCACTCTTGTTAAAAAGATAACTGTTTTAATATTAATCTGTTTGTAGTAAGTATTAAACATTTACCTCAATCTCAAATAAACAAATGTCTAGAACAATTGCATAATACCATGATGCAACTTTGACCATATTTGAATATTTGACGAAGAATACATGAGTGGTCAGAAATGAGTGGTCAAAACTCAAAACATCTTTTTTTTCACACGGTTTAGGCCAAGTTGGAATAAAATACATAAATTTAGTGTCCAGGCTTTTAATGTCATAACGATATACTTTTTTTGCATTTTAAACAATAACGACATTTGTTTAAGGTCAAATTATGAGTTAAAAATGACAGACTGTATACTAAAGAAACGACAACTTATATGAAGTTGAATAAAGGTGTGGGTAACACCAGAAAAAGAGACCTTGAGTGTTGAAAAGTTGCTCAAACTTTCTGCAAACAATTTTTACAAACTTAACACAAATATAGTTCTATGTTTTGTACTAACATTATGTTGGGTTTAGCAATAATGCACAATATGTGATTATGAAATTAAACACACATGAATTGGTCTAATTATGAAACAAAATTACATGCATCACTGATAATCAAGAGTTGCATATATGTGGAAAGTTGAAATTAAACACGCATAAAGGTTCATGATTATGATACAAAATTACATGCGACAATTATAATCAAAAGTTAAACTGTGGTGTCGGTACAACAGAATCCAAAGATAGCAGATAGATCAAGTTACTCAGTTAATCATCTTATTGGGCCTCCACCATATATATATTCAGTAGCTAAAATTCTTTAATTTGGATAAATATAGTTGCAAGAGCTGTTGGATATGACTGAAATCTACACAGAATATGGGGGGCTGTTTTTGACACCTAATATATCATTGTTCATAAGATAGAATTCTTGTCGTATGAAATTCTTATTTAACAGTTTCAGATTTAGTATTCATTTGTTTTCCAAAAAAAAAAAATATTCATTTCCTTCATCCTTTTATCTTTTAATTAAATATATTGATTGAGGCATACAAGCAAACATAGGGCTGTGCAAAAAACCGAAATAACCGAACCGCAACCAAAATAACCGTCGCAACCGAACCAAAAATACCGAAACCAATTAGAAACCGACGGTTTGGTTTGATGGTTTTTTAAAAGCCGATTTTTTCGGTTTGGTTTCGGTTTTGATTTTAACAGAAACCGAAAAAACCGAACCGAAACCATAAAACCGAACTTGTAAATTTAGAGGTGTATTCATATACTATTAAACATGACTAGCCTATAAATTACTTATTTAACTTATCCTATCTAGAATAGATTGAATATTTAGGTTTTAAAAATAATATTTAAACTTTTTTGTTTGGTAGATTAATGTGTTTTATTGATTTTTTTGTTATTGTATTTCATAAATTGCAATTAATTATAATGTTAAGTAATTTATAAAAATACAGAGATTATGTATAAAGATCAACAAATGATGTAAACCCAAAACTCTAGCTTAAATTAAATACCTTAGACTAATTTTTTTAGAAAAAAACTTAAAGCCCAAAAAGCAAAACCGAAACCAAACCAAAACCGAAGTGAAAACCGAAAACCAAAAACCGAAAAAATTGAAACCGAACGGTTTTAAAAACCTAGAAACCGAAATATCGGTTTTTGGTTTTGGTTTTAGACTAAAATCGAACCAAACCGACCATGCGGACCCCTAAGCTAACATAATATAAGCTTACTCAAGTGCTCCTTCCTCCATGGTGATATGGCTTTTCACAACACCCATATTCATCCATCAAAGAAACTTAAATTTGAAAATTTTAAACCTAAAAATAAAATAGGCCTAGTGCAAGTATAGTGTACAAAATTGCGATTTGGATCCGTACATTCAAGTTTCAACAACGCATGAATTACTCTAATCAGAAAGGTGCACATGCATATGTTTGAAATTTCATACATTAAGGGGAAAAAAAGCTTGTTTCATGAGACCATTTGCTCTTCAAGTCAGCAAAATAGTACTATGACTTAAGAAGCACAATATGATAACAGTATGTTTCGATGCCTCTGCTAATGGTTCACGTTACAATTGATCACAACTCACATGTGATGTAAATCATTATAAGTGGCTTCTTACATAATATCCATATCAGAAGCATACTAACACAAGTACAATTTACAAATCTTAAGAACAGTGATTCTTACTAAAATGTAATAACTAAAGGCTTCTTCTACTTTGGCTGCCAGATTCGAGTAAACGACAAGTTGGGTGATGAGATAAACCGAGTTAAGGCCAAAAATGGTAACTTCAAAGTGCAGGTCATGTAAGTAAAATGTAATTAGACTGTTTTTGGGAAAATTGAACACTAAACAATACAAGTTACAATGTCCACTAAATTCAATAAATTTTATTGATAGAAAGAGTGTGGATAGTGGATACCTGGTGTAGCCCTTAACAATTCTATACATCAGCAACATTTTTGGAGATTTTCACAAACTTGTTTTTAGATATAACACCTGCAATATTTATATTGTTCTTATCTAAACGAAAAGCAAGGACAAGACACAACTAAAAAAATGGTGAAACTATTGATTATATCCTGAAACATGAACAAAAACATAAAACCCTAATCATGTTTATTCAATCATCAAATATAAACTAAACATTAAAACGATAAAACTTACTTGTGGGAATAGAGATCTTTGATTAAGATGATGAAGTCAAGATCGTGAGATTCGTTCCCGTTATGATGTTTAAAGGGATCGATGGATGATCTTGAGAGAATAGATTATTAGTGTGTTTTTGTTATCTCCCTACTCCTTTATTTATAGCATCTAAGGGGAAACCCTAATTATAATTATAGGGTATTTCCATCAAATAACCCCCTCATACTATTAGGGACTAATTATGTCATTTGGTGAAACTTAGTTAAATGATCCGTAGGCCACATATTATGGGTTATTTTTCACATTCTTCCACTTGACCGAGTGATCATTTGTGATGAGTATACATAAATTTGGCCAAGTTAAACACTCATCAAGTTTCATATTGAAACTTATAGCAAATAGTTACAGTCATCCGAATTGAAGTTAATCCGAGACCCCCAACAGTTATACTAAAGTCTCAATATAAAACAGTAAACATAAAACCAAAATGACTTAAATAAACCCGTAATTACAGTATTCATCTGCATTAATTTGTCTATAGATCATTAAGCGCGCATATAAGTTATTATAGACAAAATAAATATCTGAGGAAATCAAATTAATCATTAATGCATACTTGATATGCTATTATATAAGGTCTCTAATAAAGCACATCCTTGTTACGAGTTATTGGAAAGTTTTGGGTGGTAGACCTTTAGTCATCGGATCCGCAAGCATATCTTTTGTGCTAATGTTCTCGATACAAAGATTATTTTCCTCTACTCGTTCTCGTACTAATAAATATTTTGTATCGAGATATAAACCAGCTCCACTCGAACTGTTACTATTCGAGAAAATGACGGCAGCTGAGTTGTCACAGTAAATCTTCAACGGTCGTGATATGGAGTTAACAATTTTGAGTCCGGTAATGAGATTTCTTAACAACATCCCATGGCAAGTTGCATTATAAACCGCAACGTATTCTACCATCATTGTCGAGGTTGTTGTCAATTGCTGCTTATGACTCCTCCATGAAATAGGCCCGCCTGCTAATATAAAGATATACCACGATGTTGATTTCTTATCATCTTTTCATTTAGCAAAATCAGAATCAGAATAGCCCACCACTTCTAAGTTATCAGTTTTCTATATGTCAACTTATACTCTTTTGTCCCTTGAAGATATCACAATACTTTCTTTGCTGCTTTCCAATGATCTAGGTCAGGATTAGATTGATATTGGCCTAGCATTTTCGCAATATATGCAATATCAGGACGAGTACAAACTTGAGCATACATTAAACTTCCCACTACTGAAGCATAAGGTATCAATTTCATCTGCTCCTTCTCATCCTCTGTTTTCGGACATTGAAATGAACTAAAAACGTCTCCTTTAACTACTGGAGCAACTGTGGGAGAACAATATTTCATATTATAACGTGTAAGGACACGTTCAATGTACGCCTTTTGAGACAATCCTAATATCCCATTGGCTCGATCTCGGTGTATTTCGATGCCTATCACATAAGAAGCTTCTCCGAGATCTTTCATGTCAAAATTACGCAAAAGCAATCGCTTTGACTCATGCAAAAAATCTAAACTATTACTTGCCAACAGAATGTCATCTACATAAAGGACAAGTATAACAAGATTGCTCCTACTCATTTTGAGGTAGGTGCATTGATCCACTTGATTTTTAATGGAACCTTGTTTCTTCATGACTTCGTCAAATTTTAAATACCACTGACGTGATGCTTGTTTTAACCCGTATATGGATTTCTTTAACTTACAAACTAAGTGTTCTTTACCTTTAGGTTTGAAACCTTTAGGTTGGTTCATGAACACATCCTCATGTAAGTCACCATTAAGAAAAACAGTTTTAACGTCCATTTGATGTAACTCTAAATCAAAATGAGCTACTAAGGCCATAATGAACCTTAAGGAATCCTTTCGTGAAACAGGTGAAAAGGTTCCTGATAATCAATTCCCTCCTTTTGAGTATAGCCTTTAGCAACCAATCGTGCTTTATGACGTTCAATATTACCATTCGGGTCTAATTTGGTTTTGAAAACCCATTTACATCCTACGGGTTTAACACTCTTGGGTAATTCAACCAATTCCCAAACGTCATTCTTATACATGAAATCAAACTCATCGATCATAGCTTTATTCCATTCAGACGATTGATCACTACTAATGGCTTCATTATAAGAGGTTGGATCGTTACACTTTCCTAAATCCAGATCAGCCTCAATAAGGTAGGTTACATAATCATCAAAATTAGTAGGCCTTCTAGACCGTGATGTCCTCCTTAGCTAATTTTCAGGTTCTACAGTTTCAGTAGTCGTATGAGGGACTTGCTTTTGTGGATTTGATGGTGCTTCGTTTACAGGAATGTTCGGAGCAACATGAATTTCTGAGAAAACATGAGATAATGGTGCAGTGTTTTGTAATGGTGCAGTGTTAAGTACAAGAGGTGTGATAGGAGGTAAGTGTAGAGTGCCCATCCCCCCTCCTCTTGCACTTTTGTAAGTCAATGTCTTGACTTTCACTACTCCCACTGACCTTAGAATCCTCTAAAATCATAGCATGACGAGTTTCCACGATGCGAGTAGTATGAGAATGACAATAAAATCTATACCATTTTGAATGATCAGGATATTCTATAAAAAAACAACTGACTGTCTTCATGTCAAGTTTTCTTTGTTGAGGATTATAAAGCTTAGCTTCGGCTGGACAACCCCATACTTTCATATACCTTAAGCTAGGTTTCCTTCTTGTCTAAATTTCAAATGGAGTTTTAGGGACAGACTTAAAAGGAACACTATTTAGTATATGAACAGTTGTCTTTAATGCCTCTGTCCATGAAAATTCAGGTAAAGAAGAGTTCGCTAACATACTTCTAACCATGTCCATTAGGGTACAATTTCTTTTCTCAGCTACACCGTTCTGCTGAGGAGTACCCGGCATAGTAAATTGGTTTACAATCCCGTGTTCTTTACAAAAGTCAAAGAAAGGACCGGGAGTTTGACCAATATCAGTATGTCTACCATAATACTCACCACCTCTATCTGATCTCACTACCTTTATTTTACGATCCAGTTGATTTTCAACTTCAGCCTTAAAGGTTTTAAACATGTCAAGTGATTTAGATTTATCCTTAATTAAGTACAAGTACATGTAACGTGAGTGTTCATCAATAAAAGTGATAATGATTTATGTCCTGATATTCCAATAGGATAAGGTCCACTAATATCAGTGTGTATGAGTTCTAGTAAACCAGAACTCCTGACGGCACCCTTTTTAGATCCATTAGCCATTTTACCTTTAAGGCATTTAACACATGTTTTAAAATCAGAGAAATCCAGACTTGGTAATACTTCATCTTTCACGAGTCTTAACATGCGATCTCGTGAGATGTGGCCTAAACGTTGATGCCACAACATAGATGATGTTTCCAAATCTAGTTTTCATTTGTTAATGTTTTCATTTACATTATATGATAATAATGATTTTGAAAATTGATCATCTAGTTCTAACTCTTCCATCCAGATAACCATAACCACAGACATAAGAGTTTAAAGTAATAGTGACTTTGTCATGACCATGCAAAACTTCATAACCATCATTGTCTAACTTTGCTACAGATACTAAGTTTCGAGTAATTCTCGGTACTTATAATGTATCATAAAGTTAAAATGACCAGTTTTCATTATTAATTGCATAGTTTCTACGGCTTCAACATTATGTTCATCACCATCTCCCACCTTAATTGTCCTTTGGTTTCTTTCCAGCTTCCGAATTGTAAGGAATCCCTGTGTTGAGTTAGTAACATGAACCATAGAACCAGAATCAACCCACCATGTGTTAATTGGAACGTTAACATTAAAGGACTCAAATATCATGTATAGATGGTTACCTTTCTTAGCCAGCCACTCCTTGAACTTAGGGCAATCTCGTTGGGTGTGTCCCTTAGTGTGGCAGAATTTGCAGCGAGATTGTCCAAAGGAGCCATTTGAGCTGGAAGCTATACTTGTACCAACCTTATGGACTTTGGAGCTTTCCTTTTTAAAATTTCCCTTCCTCTTTAATGGTTTAATGGTGGTAACATGAACAACATCAGGCTTTTCTAGCTTCAGGCATTCTTCCTCCTGCACGCACATTGGTATCAACTCACCCATTGATCATTTTTCTTTCTGGTGTTATAGTTGATCTTAAAAGCATCAAAGCATGCAGGAAGAGAAGTCAGAATGAAGTGTACTAGAAAACCATCACTAATCTCCATGTCTAAGCTCTTGAGTTTATGAGCCATGTCGTTCATCATCATTATGTGCTCACGCACATTATTAAACCCATCATACTTTATAGTAAGCATCTTCAGAATCAGAGTGCTCGTATGTGCTTTAGAAGATCCTTTGAACTCTTCCTCCACTGATTTCAAATAAATTTTGGTATTATCTGAATCAGGTATTACTCCCCTGATTGCAACAGAGATGGAGTTCTTGATTACCATCAGAGACATTCTGTTAGACCTCTCCCACTTTTCATACTCTTGTTTTTGATCTGCAGTACTTTCAGCAGTAAGAGTAGTAGGAGCGTCATGTCTCAAGGCATAATCAGATCCAACATGCCAAGAGTAAGTTTAACGGAGTCCCTCCAAGAAACGAAGTTTGCCCCGGTTAAAACTTCAATTCCGAAGTTAGGAGTGATAGTGGATGCTAAATTGATACAAGTACTAGAAGAGTTAAAGTGAGCTAATTTTGGGGTGATAAAAAATAAATAAATAAAGCAGACTAGATTAATACGTTGAAGATAAAACCTATTATAACACCAAAATAATAGGCTAAAAGTAAAGTTCTAGTTGAATATTGGCTTCGCGTTGGCTTTGACCAAATTCAAATATTATGAACAAATTAAAGTAACGTTCTACTTGCACGATGGCTTTGCGTTGGCTATGACCAATGTGCAAGTGTTATGAACACACTAAAGTAAGGTTTTAAATGAATGGTGGCTTCGCGTTGGCTATGACTAACATCCAAGTATTGTGAATAAAATTATAGTAAGGCACACAAATACGACACATCACCTTTGGACAGAAGTGCAATATCTATATTAATTTGTTAGTATTCATCATGTGTATTATCAAACAACTAGCCTTTGGGATTATCATTTGACGATACACATAGTTATATAATTATATAAAATGGTAACGTTAAAGTTTAATGTCAATCAAGTGATTTACCGTTGAGTTTAATCACCTAATCTTTCATTAAAATTATCATTCTCTATTTCAATGTCAAAATATATATATTAAGACATATGCTTTTTGCAAGTTTGATTCTATTTGTAAAATATAAAATATGATTACCTTCTATATTTCTACAAACAGGAACCATAACTAGAAACATATGGAGTAACTTGCAAATTCATTAATTATGAAATTCATCAAAACTACTAAAGTGTTTTACAGATAAATGATATTTATATTAGAAATAATTCATATAAATGTAAAATAATTACATTCTTGAATATAATTGAGAATCGATTTAAAGAATCCAAATGAGTATTAATGTGTTCTCAATTATTCAAAATTAAACAGTTATGAAAAAGTAAATTCAAGAATTGATTTCCATGAAACAATTTTATTTCATTTACATAAATTGAGTTTAATAAGGAAACACACTGATTTTTCTAAATTCAAGTCAGAAATTAATTTTATTGATTACAGAATCATATCTCATTAAATTCCCATTTATTAATATAAATATTGCACGTATATAAGGAAAATTTATAGTATCTGAAACTGATACAAAAGTTATTATATTGAAAATGTAATTATGATGATAGAAATCATGGTTGCCATAATTTATGGCATAAAATAATTAAATAAGAATTTCCCAAATATATATAATCAAAATAGATGCTAATGTTATTTTAAGGCATAATTGTTTTCTTATACTAAACCTTAAAATTTGTTTTCAATCCAGGCAACCAGTTTTTGAAAAAATTAAGTTTTTAAGTGGGTTCGTAAGTTGCCGAAACCCAAATCGTTTTCTTAACATCAAAATAAATCAATTTATGTAATTATCTCTTGTACAAAAAACAAAAGATATAAAATCATTCCATGTGAAAGTTTTTCACATATGATATCATCATTCGTATTCGTAAAAACTTTTGATCGGTGAGCTATGCAAGTAACATGATGCATTGTTTTGTCATTTAACCAATGATGAGTCCATGATTTCAATTGATTATACGATTTTGATTAGTTATATATAAATCTTTATGTGGGCACTATATAAACAAAATCGTGGTATTCGACTACGATTAAAATAACTTATGGTGTAGTTTTATATATAATCAAAATCGTTTGTTTTGATTTCATCAATCACCAATTTACAGTGGGTTTATTCATCATCGTAAAACTGATTTTAGTTTCTATGAACTCGTATTATCACAATCAAATAGATATAATCAACATACGCTCTAATACCACATGTTGATTATATCCTGAAACATGGATAAAAGCATGAAACCCTAATCATGTTTATTCAATCATCAAATATAAACTAAACATTAAAACGATAAAATTTACTTGTGGGAATAGAGATCTTTGATGAAGATGATGAAGCCATGATCGTGAGATTCCCGTTATGATGTTTAGAGGGATCGATAGATGATCTTGAAAGAATAGATTATTGGTGTGTCTTTGTTATCTTCCTACTTCTATATTTATAACATCTAAGGGGAAACCCTAATTATAATTATAAGGTATTTCCATCAAATAACCCCCTCATACTATTAGGGACTAATTATGTCATTTGATGAAACTTGGTTAAATGATCCGTAGGCGGGTTATTTTTAACAGAAACTTGTATTTCTAAATATATAAGGCCGTCTCGAAGATTATTAAGAACCTAGTAATCAAAGAGAAAGAAATAAATAAACATGGTGTCTCCTTATTTTCCTTTTTCTGATAACTTCTGATCAAATTTCAATAATATATCTGCCGATAACACCAATTGATTGTTAGTCTTTGTAACAAAAAAAATGTGATAATAAGTGCTAGATCAGGAACTACATTAGGAGATACATCAATTACTACACCAGCAATTCAAGTTTATTCTCAGCTTAAAATATCTTCAGCTTTGTTTCCTAATTTGGAAGCATCTGATCATTACAATACTCAATACTGTGAATTTGTTATCTTACATCCATCCAAACATACCTTCGCCAATAGCATCATCTCCTGAATTTGCCACTCGGGAAAATTTCGATAGTTACGTTTCTGCTTCCGTCAACAACACTTTATATCCTTCTTGCTCATCTAGACAGCAAACACGACCCATTTAACACCCTATGTTCAAAGTAGTGCGTAGTATGGTTAAATTATGGATCTTGGAATGCCAACGTTCAAAACTTGTTGCATTTCAGCTTGTTTAAGAAACCCAAATGCTTGATATCCTAAAGAGAACATGAAGGATACAATTCAAATAAAGTAATTCAACCTCTGTTCAGGTGAAGCATTCGTGGTTTTCTTGATTCAAATTCTTCTTAGAAATACAATATGAAAAAGGTTCAACTACAAAGTGTTTTTGTTACAAACTGTGAGAAGATACAATGAGTCAAAAAATCACAAAAAAATTATATCTCACAATCTAAATCGAATTTCAAAAAAACAATTCCGAGCTTTTGTTCCCCTAGCCGTCCTCACTAAAAAAAAAATAAACGAAAAATAAAAAAAAATAAAAAAATTAACGTTTTTTTATTGTGTCATTTATGAAGACACGTTGACGTTATTGTGTCATTATGAAAGACACAATAACGTCATTATGTCATTATGAAAGACACAATGACGTCGTTGTGTCATAAAAGACACACTGAATTTTTTTTATTTTTTTTCTGAAAGAGGACGACGAGAGGAACAAAGACTCCGAAGTACTTTTTTGAAATTCGATTTAGATTGTGAGATATAAATTTTTTGTGACTTTTTTAGTCTTATTATGTCTTCTCACACTTTGTAGCAAAAATACACTCTGTAGAATAACCTCACTCATACAATATAAACGGCATATGATCCGAAAATCTTGACTCCCCACGAACATACAACATCTGATGGAGTCCTTGAGCAAATACCTCAAGATCTGATCACAAAAAGTGGTTCTTTCTTCAAGTTTTTATTTTATCTTACAGATTTACCATGCTGGAGTTCTTTGTTTTTCTTTTGGGTGCATGTTATCACCATCGTATCAATCTGAATTATATGAATATTTGTAAGTTGGGAGGGAAAGACTCGGCTGATTTTATAATATACTATTTAATAAATCTAAAGTTAAGTGAACTAGATCTTGCAGAGCCTGCTCTTGTATGACATGATTCGTATCTGATCATAGAAAATATTCTCTTCAAGCGAACCAACCTATCCTCCATATGGGCTTACGTGATGGTTGGAACAAAGACATATTTGGTTGTGCATTCAAATGTGGTAGATAAATATAGATTTAGGCACATATCTGCACAAACCAATCAACATTTCAAGTCACACACTCCCAGAATCCATTTTCTTTTCGGAAATTCCCTTCAACTATTGATGCCAAATCAAAAATGTTGCGGACATCTATTCCAGTGCCTTTGCAGCACAATAAGAGAGCATGATCGGGTAATTCAAATCACTAAAGCATATAATTTGATGATGTATACAAAAGGAAACGTATTTGCAGTTTGCCCATCTTCATGATCGCTCATCTTCACGAAGTGCAGCATTCTCCTTTTGATACTCGGTTGGAACTGTTTTGTCTCTGTAAATCATATCATATCATTAAAAGGTCTAAAAAACATGTAAATGATAAATAATCAATGAAAATAGGAGATAGAAACCTTCAAGAGCTTGTTTGATTTTGTTTTTCTTCATGTACATCATTCTTTGCCTTCAAACTTTTCTCATACAAATACTCTTTCTCAACCTGGCATTCCATCACAATATACCGTTGGGAGATACTATAAAGGATCAGAGAGTTGCAATGTAGAAGATGATGAAATATTGTTATATTATAATTCAATCCAAAGTTTACGGTATATATCGATGAGGGTGCAGGTAGACTAGGAAATTTACATGGGTTTACAACAACCTCCATTGACTAGCTATAAACAATTTGATATTTAAATATAGATAATAACATTACAAGCATGTTTGTGTACATATGGTTTGAATGTTTTTAATGTATACTTAGATACCCGGTATGGGTCTTGTCATTAAATAGAATACCTATAAAACAACTTGTTATGATCATTTTAATACTAACCATTGCTAATTTAAAAAGTCTGATAACATGATTCACCAGCTTTACGATTACGTTTCATTTTCAAAATATTTTCAAGTGATTGAAATAGATATTGATAAAACAAGGTTAGTTTATTTAGAAGGACTTGTAGACTGGATCGTCAAACTGGAGCCCCTTTAGTTAAACCTTAATGGCTCATGCCTATTTTGTATTTAAATCGCAAATATGTGTTTTAAATACAATGTAAATTTGAAGTACATATATGAATGTTTGAACTAACCTAAGTGCTGAAATACCAACCAAGTAAGGAATCGAATGTGTAATCAACAAATAGTGTTGCTCATCACAAATGGAAGCATAAAATATTTTCAAGGGACGACATGTATATCAACCGTAGTGTTGATTGTTTATAAAACCAAAAAAAATTATAAGTTTTTCGTAATTTAAAACTCCTATTGATCCTTTAGAGTCACATATTAGCCATCGTATCAAAGTAACAAATCAGTTGTGAGAATTATAGTGGAAATTGACTATTGATTATTTGAAATAATAGTTGTTGATTAAATAATTACTAGATAATTGTTATAGGATGATAATTATCTAGATTACTATATATATATTTGAATACTAGGTTATAGTCCCGTGTATTACACGGGGCTTTACAATAAAAATTATATAATTTTATAATATTCAAGGGATAAAAACATTTAAACTACAATCAAACAAAGAAAAAAGAACCGTAAACTGTTAATCAATTTAAATTCATATCTAACAAACTCATGTTTCAACTAGGAAACACAAGGCAAAGTTTTGTCTCACACTATACATTTATACATACAACTATACAATACATGTAATATATGATACATAGTTTAAAAATCCACCATTTTTTTATGCTCTAACCAACCATTTGAGTTTAGTATTTTAACAATCACAACCTGATCATTAAATCAATACATCAAAAGTTTAGAAACACAATTTGTTTTTTTAAACAACTTCGTTTTAAATAAAATTTATATCATACCATTTAGATAAGAGTTATAAAGAAATCTGTGTATTATATCTTTTGTTTAAGTTAACGAATAAATATTATTTATGAAAATTTTAATTAGAATGTTAAATGCAATATTATAATTAAAATAAAAATATAAAAGGCTTGTTGTCACATTTTGGTTGATTGAATCACTTAAATATGAACGTTGAGTTTTTCTAAATTAAAATTTTGATTTCGATTGTTGAATTTTTTTTGTAACAATATGTGAGATTTATTTGAAAGGTTAGAGATATATGATTCAAAAGATATTTTGATAAATTTTAAATATTCGTAATCTTAGATGATCAAATAGTTAATTTGATAATTACCATTTAGTTTATTATGTCATAGAAGATTTGGGCGGAAAAACATTTGTGTGGTTTAATGTGGTATTGGCACGTGACATAATTGTAATCATTTATTAGTATAGATTTAAATTATTTAATTAATTAGTAGATAATTGTTATGTGATGATATTTATTTAGACAGATATATCTTATTTCATATACAAGATGTAAAGATTTGGATACTAATAAACATGATTACAACTAGGGTTTTTAAAATGGGACCGATTTTCATATTGAGATTTGGATTTTGAAATCCAACTTTACAATGTCTCTCCATTTTTGTGTAGGTTTTTTATTTTAGTTTCCAACTTTACCTATTTGATCCATCAACTTTAGTAATTTCATTGTTTATAATCTAAACTTAATTAGGTTTTTAAACCTCAACACACAACCACATCTTTTGTTATTCAGCCCCACTTCTAAAACATATATTTATTCTACAACAACATTATAATCCCGTGGCAAATTCCACAAACGCTTAACAAATAATCCTCTTTTTAACGTCTTCTCACAAATTTTTAACAAGAAGAACACAACATCTATTCTAAATAAACATAAATTGTTTTTATATAATTCCCACAAATTTTTTTAAGCTTGTTTCAATTTTACTAGTAAAAACATATTTTTACACTCGCTTTACAAATACTTTAGCACTCAGCCATCATGTGGACGAAAAAAGTGATTGTCAAGAGAACAATAGAGATCATAACCGTGATTTCTTGAACCTTAGGACGAAAACTTAAAGTTCAACATAGTACGTTGACGAT
The DNA here is from genome assembly GCA_025506505.1 of Flaveria sonorensis. NCBI lineage: Eukaryota > Viridiplantae > Streptophyta > Magnoliopsida > Asterales > Asteraceae > Flaveria > Flaveria sonorensis. Next base: position 4,266,726 of record CM046424.1, read on the forward strand.
TCATGTTATTAACTTTAAATCTCTAAAAAAATATAACATAATCTGACATATTTTTAAAGATAGTGATGAAATTAATTCTAGAGGTGTTCATCGCATCGGATAACAGCTTGTTGGATTTATTCGGATTGGATTATTCGGATTTGAAAATTGTATAACCTTATCTCTTATCCGATCTGATCCGAACAGGTGATATCTCTATTTGATTCAAATATACCCGAATTCAATTCAGATCGGATTCGAATAAATCTAAATAATTTGAATTAATCCGAATAAACGAAATAACAAATTTTCTGATATTTGGTTTCTTTTTTTATTTATATTTTTGTTAATTTTTTGTTCCTAACAATTTACAAGTTTAGAATCATAATAAAACATATAACACCAGAAAATAAAATTTACTTTTGAACACAAATTCAAATTTCAAACATAATGTGTAATCTAGAAGATTAGAATCCACAATTTAAAACAACAATCGATTCTTGTATAGCTGTTTAATAAGTATTGAGCTAAAAACACAATGACTTTCCTATTTGGTTTAGTCAGATATCCAAATAAACTGAATAAAAAGAATTTTGATAACCAAATCCGAATAAAAAATTTGGAAACGGATGAGATCCGTTCCAAATATTCGAATACGGCTTTAGATAGGTTTTTTCAATTTCGGATATCGATCAGATTACGTTTTTCTGGGTCGAGTTTTTTTAGCACACCTAATTGTTTAAAAAATTATAAATACGATTTTACATTTAATTAAACGTATTAAAAAAATATATACTCGATGGTTAATTAAAACGCTAGATTCAAAGGATATCAGCATTCACCAATAACTGAAAGCGAGAAAACAAAGCCTATTCCGATTAGGAAACTTAAAACCCAATTCCACCATCACAAATCTCATTGGCTGATGCCATTATTAACCTTCAAATACTCCATCAAATCTAACAATTATGCATAATCACAATCAACAATTCTTTCATCTTCAACAAATTTTCTAGTTGTTGAGGCTTTCAATCTGTTATTCTGCACCGTTTGCACTGAAAAATCGACTGAAATCACGGATTTCCACGCTAACAAACCATAGCATAGTCAAAGTTTTCAATCGATCTCCAGATTTGTTGCTTGCAGAAGGCTGCTGCTGTTTTTGAGTTCGAATTTGCTGCTGTTGATTGCATCGCGGCGGAAGAGGTAAGTTGTAATCTCGTAATCTATCTATGTTTATGGTATGTACGATCGAATCTGTGTGATTTTGCTTTCGAGATGCTGGATTTGTGTTCGGATTATGTGAAGTTGTGTGTATTGGTCTAGGGCTTAGATCGTGAGGTAATGTGAGGTGTGAGATTTTGATCTGTTTATTTGATACGACTTCGGATTGATTTGTTGTTAATTTAAGAGAATTTTACGAAAATTATGTGTTTCTGTTTGTTTGCTGGAGGGAGATGGCGGGGATGTTTGTTCAAATGACGATTGGAGTTGAATTAGTTTGTTGCTTCCTTAGATAGTGTGCATATGTTTTGTAATTGCTTTTGGATTTGGTTGATTTACAGGTTGATTTTTTATTTTGATTTGCTGTTAGATTTTCTGTTTGTGAGGGGAGCTCTGGTTATTGTGAATGAGGGAGAGGTGTGAGGGAATAAGGCGATGAAGAGCGAAACAGTGCGATTGGAATTACAATGACTGGAGTGTCATTGGATTTAAGACCACAGAGTTATGGATCACCACAACAGGCGCAAAACGGTTCGTTGCAAACTCAAAATGGGTTCACTGCACGCAAGCCTTCGAGGATGTCCCTCTCTGGTTCAAGGGAGAAAGATAAATTTCTTCCTTTTTTGTGTAGATATCTAAGTAGAAAGAAGATTGTAATGATGGTTTTAGCTACATTTGCACTCATGGCTTTCCTATCAGGGTTCTTTACGGCCACTAGAGGTCTGTTACTCAACAATAGCTCTGAGTTTATAGTATTTTCCACCTATTTTGTATATGGTCATTGCAATCAAGTTTTTAATAGTCTTTTTCACATTGAATCTGTTTTGTCAGAAGATGCATCAGAGAGCTCGATCTTCAATCATTTTAGTGATGCTTATAATACCTCTTTTCAGTTCTCCAGAACGATTCGTGGTCAGAAAGATGATAATTCTAATATACAAGGAACTCTGTTGGTATGTGAAGAAAACCCTCCTACCCGCCATACTTTTAGTGCATCACATTCCACAGGATCTGTCCCTTCTCATAGCAATTTTTGTCAAAATTTTGCATTTCCACCCCCTCCTCCGGGTGATAGGAGACGGCCTGGACCTAGACGTAAGCAAGTTGTTTCTGTTCCTTTAGAACTGTAAATATTAAATAATTTGGATTTTCAACTGATTTAACCATTTTGTAACTGATGTGATATTATTGTTCTACCAGCTTGTCCTGTATGTTACCTTCCAGTGGAGGAAGCCATGGCTAGCATGCCGAGTGCCACGTCAGCATCACCTGTTCTTCAACACTTAACTTATTTTCATGAGGAGATTTCTACTAAAACTGAACCACATGAAGGCTCAGATTTTGGTGGGTATCCTTCCATAAAGCAAAGGAATGAATCTTTGATATTAAAGAATCAATGACTGTACACTGTGGGTACGTGATTGATATAAACTATGGTATTGTCTTTTTGAACCCTTCAACAAATCTTTATAACTTTTGATGATATAAATTCTTCCAGGTTTGTAAAAGGTTGCAGACCTGGTTACAAAACTGGATTCGATATCGATGTATCTGATCTTGTGGAGTTGGAGCAATTTCATGATATTATTGTTGCATCAGCCATATTTGGTACTTCCGAGTAAATCTCATCTCATTCTTTGAATTCTTATAAGTTTTATTGTTGCATCAGCCATACCTTTTCTTGGATTTCAGGAAACTATGATGTAATTCAGCAGCCAACTAAGATTAGTGAGGCTGCAAGTAAAAACATACCATTTTATATGTTTATTGATGAAGAAACTGAAGCATATATGAGAAATTCTAGCGCTTTGGACTATAGAATGAAGGTTGGATTATGGAGAATTATTGTTGTGCATAATGTTCCTTACACGGATTCTAGACGAAATGGAAAGGTTTGTCCCCTTTATCTTTGAAACAGGCTCTTTTTTGTGTATTTATTTATGTGCTCTAACTTGAGTTCTATTAATTGATTGAAAGCATTAATAAATTAAATGTATAACTAATTGGAAAGTGAGCAAGTTGAAGCGTATTAATAAGGGCTCAGGGCCTCTCTAATATTATTTCATAAGTCCCCTTTTCTCCAAATATGGAGTCTAGAAGCAATAAGTATCAATAAGTTCATCACTAACCTTGCTCCAAATATGGAGGAACAAAACTCACTCCTCCAAAAATGCTAATTATTCTTTTAACCCGTTTGTTTATTGAGATCATATTTTTTTATATCCTTATCATATTTTGAACTAGTTTATATAGTTTGCTAACTAGTCATCATTAAAAGCTCAAAGTAATTACAAAATTCTTGTGGAGATATCTAAAATGAGCCTACTGCCAAATAAGGCATTTTAGCATAAACCATAAAGGATTAAAGATAAATTAAGAAACAGCCAAACACAATTAATGTAGTCTATTGAGGTAATTTAATTTATTATAAGCTGTTATTGGGGATGTGCATTTTGGATTAGATGGTTGGAGGTCAAAAAATTGTAGGAAGAATATTCCTGAAAGATGTTCTTTTTTTCTGCCTAGGCCCCAGAATTGCATAAAAATTAAAAGGTTACCGGCTTTGGTCTGGTTTCTTTTAATGTAACCAACTTATTATAGGTTAGAAAAAATCATGGAAGTTTTAAAATCTGTGATTTCAGGCAATTACCCAGGATAAGCAGACATGAGTGCTTCATCAGAAAAAGGCTAAAAAGTAACATGGTCAAATAATACTGACACAACAATAATTTGACCTTAAATTGAAATTTTTAAGAGTTGGTTACTTTATATAAAAGGATTTGTGCTTTGATAGTTTGATGGGTTTTTTTTCTGGCCAAAGAGAAAGTTGGCCAGCTAAAATAAAAATCAGAAAAGCTAGTTGCACATCCATATGATGAACAGTAAATTTGTGAATATTGCAATTAAGATTCATGTAAATTTATGCAATTAGATTTGGTAACCAAATTATACATGTGGCAGGTCCCGAAGCTTTTACTACACAGACTCTTTCCAAATGTTCGGTATTCCATATGGATTGACGGAAAGCTGCAACTTGTTGTGGACCCATATCAACTTCTCGAAAGGTAAGTTCAAGCTTCAACTTAATCATTATTTTAGAAAAGAAGTCATGTGATTTATACACCAATGACTGATATTTTGTTCAGGTTTTTATGGCGCCACAATGCTACTTTTGCTATTTCAAAACATTATAGGCGGTTTGATGTGTTTGAAGAAGCTGAAGCTAATAAAGCTGCAGGGAAATACGACAATGCATCCATTGATTACCAGATTAACTTTTACAAAAACGAGGGTCTAACACCTTATTCTGAGGCTAAGCTTCCTATAATCAGTGGTATGTTTTTTTTTACTAATTCATTTTTGTTGGTACATGTTTTGAGGGAAGTTATTGCTCGTGTAGATGTTCCGGAAGGGTGTGTCATCATAAGAGAACATATTCCAATAACGAATCTCTTCACGTGTTTGTGGTTCAATGAAGTTGACCGGTTTACCTCAAGAGATCAGTTAAGTTTTGCTACTGTAAGAGACAAAATCATGGCTCAAGTCAACTGGAGTATTAATATGTTTATGGATTGTGAAAGAAGGAATTTTGTGATACAGGTATGAAATTACATTCTCTTTACATTTACATCTAGGAATGACTAAACAACAGGCAGAACCTGAAACATTTAGGACGGGTATTCGGGTATGAAGATTAGTTTTAGAAATTTCCATGGGTTTGGCATAGGTATGGGATTAAGTGATCCTCGCCCAATTACCCAACATGTTTACCAAAATATATTACGATATTATATAATATAAACGATAAATAAATAGTACAGCGAAGTTGTTAGAAACTTGAAATTATTAAATTTATTGAATTGCTAGAAGTGTAGTTGAGTTTAATATATCAAGTCAGGTTTTAAGTTGAAATTAACATCTACTTTCGGGATGGGAGTTGAGTAAATGGTACCTGATGGGTATAGGACATGGTTTTATAATCGGGTATGGGACTGTTACCAAAACCCGACCTGTTGTGATCCTTAATTACATATTGAACGAGAAAATGTCCTAAATAGTCTTGAAACATCTTGTACACAGGCATACCATAGAGATCTACTAGAGCACATGCCACCACCTGCTGCTAAAATAAGTAGTTCAAGACGGGCACGAGTTAATGTTCCTGTTACAGTTCCTATACCTGTGAGAGGTAATAATTCATCTGCCAAAAGTTCAGTAAAGAAAAACGCTGTTAAACGGGGGAAAGGAGAGAGGAGATCTCGTTCCAGAAGGCGTTCGAAAAATCCCGGTAATAGGGACAACACGTTCATTTGATACTTCTTTTTTTCTGCATTCAACTCTTTTTAACAAAAGAAAAGAACATAGGATTCTGGAGGTATGTAGCATATGATGGATAGAATTTTTCCCAATTTTGCTTGATACATTCAATTTTTGTTGTAAATACTCAGATTTCTTGGGACGTTTTCTTTATGTTTAATTCATGCCTTATTTCTTCCATTATTTGTTCATTTTAGTTGTTTGTTTTTGCCTTTTACATGCATGTTGCTCACATCATAATTTGTTTTTGGTAGTTTTAATCTTATTATTAGAGATTTTAATAGCCCGAGCTGTTGTTAAGGCACTTGATATTAGCTCGTTAACTAATAAAAGCTTGAATCAAACTAAACTTAATATTTTCAAGTCTAAATTGGAGCTCAAGCCTAATAACCAGGCTAATGAGTCTAAATATTAAGGTAGTAAAACTATTATAGTATACATTACTAGATATGATATTATGTTAAAATAATTATTAATATTTATTTTGTATGATTTTAATTTTAATATTTAATTAAAAAATATGTGCGAAATGAGAGTGGAACTTAAGCTCAAAATGACTCAAGCTTGAGAGCTATTAAATTAAACGAGCAGTGCTTAAACTTACATGAGTTCTTGTATTGTCAGCCCTTATGATAAGTTTTGTATTGTATAACCTAATTTGTGAAAACAAGTAATAAAAGCTATTACTTAATTACCATAACAAAGGTAAATCCACCAACACATCTACATCAACAGACAAAAATACATGTAGCTGAGTAGATTGGGAAAACAAACAAATTGAGTAAACAAACTCACATTGGAGAACATCATTCTTGAAAGATTTCAAGATTTAATATTTCTACACTTTTAGACTTGGATGATCAAATTATTGAATCATGTCTCAAACAAAAATTTCATGCTTTCGGTTGGTAAAAAAAGATGGTAAATCAGGCGCTGTTTGCATCTGTTTCTGCAGCTCTTAAGGATTCAGCCAGCATCTTTTCTCTGTTTTGTGTCTGTCTTTCAACAGCAACCATATACAGTCCTACAAGAACAAATATACAACTGAATATTATCAAGATAAAAACAGGCTTGATTTAGAATTCAATCTTCAACCCTTTTACAGGGGTGGTTTATTAAAAACATACCAATAGCGCTTCCGATTGCTGTAATCCAGAGAACCCTCATGGACCATTTATCGTTTATCACTCCTCTACCTCCCATTTGTCAACTGCCATATACAATCATACATAAAGAAACACTCTTAAGTTGTATAAACCAAATATTAGACATATATCCACCGATACAAACTAAATCTATGGATTCTTCCATTTATAGGTGCCAAATGGCTGCTTGGGTCGAGTCGAGCAACATGTCAAAAATAAGATAGGATCAAAAGGCATGCTTTTTCTACGAACAGGGTCTGTGGTCGGGTCAATAAAGCTTTTCTTGGGTAACTTTAAGAATGTGTATCTATCTACCTCAATTGATCTAATAGAATTAAACTAACAAACTGGAAATTTAACAAAATGAAACAGCTAAAGTTAACATAAACCCCTAAACTACAAACTCAAGAAATCAAAAGAACATAACAAGAGAGTAACACATTACAGAGTGCAAGATCTTCTTTCAATTTTTCAACTGTTCAAATCAGCATAAACAAATAAACCATAAATCATATGAGTGAATCCCTAATACTTACATCACTTCCCAATTCATTCCCAAAGCCTCAAACTAAACACACTCAACTTTTTAAACTCTTAAACCCTAATTCAATAACTTCGAACAACAAATCAGAAAATAAACCCATAACAAATCACGAGATTATAACGTTAAAAATTCTTGGATCATATTCATCAATATATGATCTAACAAATACAAAAAAAGCAACATAATTAAAATTACAAGATTGTAATTACATCATGGACTCGATATTAAAGGGAATGAGTATGTGTTATGTGTAGGTGAGGCTCCTCCATGTGTAATACATACCTTAAATTGATCGAAGTTCTTGAAGAATAGAGCGATTGCGAATCTAGGGTTTATTAGTGAGGTTGCAGAAGAAGAAAGACACCCCAAACTGATTAGTTACATATTTTCAGTTGAATGCTTTTAGAAAAGATTAAATAAATGTTATCACACTTATTTTACATTTTTTTGAAGACTAATTAGATCATTAACAAGATATAAGTTCATCCGATCTTATTCATTACTCGGTACGTAATCCGAGATCACCCTTAGGACCATAGATAAAAGAAACCATCAGGCCCAAACTGAAACCCCTTTTTTTTATTACAAATGGGACTTGAACCAACTCCTCCCTCCCTCTCTTTTTTTTTTATTGAAGTCTTGTGATATCTTATATTAATCACTTGGGTTAAGAATTATTGATTACATCTTAAATTGCATAATCTTATTTAGTTGCAAGTACATAATGTTATTTAGTCACTTCGGGTGACAGTGATTTAAAAATGTTGTCATGTTGGCGTTATGTAGGTTAGTGCGTGTGAGTGAAAATGAGTGTATTTAATGAGGATGAGCAAAAAGTAGGATGGTAATGGATGTAATATAATTAGATAATAAAACAAAAAGAAAAAAATTGAGCCCCTTATCGTCCGAGTGTGGTCTCGTCAAGCTCTATACTGTCAATAGTAGAGATCAAACATACAATCTGTTTCAAATCATATAAAATAATTTTACAATTTTCTTTGTTAAAATCAAAGATAGTTTGAATACGTGATGTTTTATGTATCATTTATCCGATATAGTTTCTTTTACCAAATTATTTAATTAACTTTTAACAAAAACATGTTACCACTTCTTTAATACCATTATGTGTGAATTTTTATACCATTTTGTATAAATTGTTTAGTTAATCAATTTGTCCTTTTATTTATTATTTGCTCTAATAATTTTTATTTTCTTATCATTTATACATTTAGGACATGTTTAGTAAAAACCTATGGGTAAAGCAGAGAACTCAATTTAAAAGAACTATAAGAATAGTATAACCTTCTATAAGTAGAACATAACATATGAAAGATGATTAGATGTGATAGGAGAGGAAAGGAGAAAGAAGAAACGAGTTAATAAACAATTTATTACTTGTTTATATTAGATTTAAAATAATATGTATTTATACATTTTTATGAATTCTCTACATCAAAGTTGGTACTCCATTCAACATCTATATTTATATTTGTGCCAGTGTTTGTGCCCCGCGCTACGCGATGGGACAATCAAAATTTTCTTTTACTTATAGTTGTAAATGTGGACATAAATGTTAGAATTTATAATGCTAAAATATAGAAGAATAAAATTTTAATCACCATCAAGATATGCAAAGACGTTACAACAACCCCACACCACCATCTTCGCCATTCCCGGTCACCATCTAGATATGCACAAACATTACAACCTCCAAAATCAAACACTTGATATTCATGTGAAGTTTGTGCTCCTAATGCCATTCGTAAGTGCCACGCAACACTACCATCTCCACGCATGCTACAACAAGACCACAACCCACCACCACTGGTCACCACCCCCAACACCAACAAACACCCCAAGTTGCAAACCCTAAATCTACACCATTAAACTAAGCGTAATTGCATGCATCTCCCTATAAACTTGTAAATTACACATTTTCTTAAATCATGTTTAAAGTGGATTGTATATTATGCATTGAAAACTTGTATTCTAAAGAAATATGTAATTTTATAAGTATAATGTAAGAAAATATGAAATTTTATAAATTTAAAAGGAATATTTACAAATTTCCCTCAAACTAAAGTTCTTCAAGCCGGTTTAAGTTGAATTTTATCAAGCTTTAGAATTGAGTTTGTGGTTTCATCAACCACTTAAATATTTTCAAGCTCACAAATTGAGTTCAAATCGTTCTTAAACCTAAAACCAAACTTGCATCACTAAGGTCCTTTAAACTAACAAACCGTGTTCAAGCTTAGTCTACTATCTATGTGTCGGTATATCTGCTTCTCTTTCTTTTCTCCAACTATATCTGGCCAGCACAACTTACAAATGGGTATGCAATTCTAATGAATCTATGCTTAAAATTTGTTTAGTATAAAACATGACCCGTTATATATCTCCTATTGTATATATAATATCATAATGCTCTTTATATATGGTTCTCATCACTTGTTCTCTACACATACATAACCTTCTACATAAGAATGCTACCACCACAAAAAGTAACAACAAAAATCCCACTACATTTCATATCCTTCATTGTGCAATTCTTTGTACCTCAGTTTGTTCATCAAATGTTTCAATTAAAAGCGGAGGTGCATAATGTGCAGTCCCTTGATGTTCATCAGCATCCTGGCAATATGAAAGTATAATAGTATCGATTGACATTTCCACCACTCCAAAGAAAAGGGTTGCTACCACATATCCTAAACCCCAACACACCTGCATAATAATCCCATTTACCAAGATTAGTATCGAATTATCGATCTTTTTGATAAAAGATGCAATCTTGACTTGAACCCGTGTTACGTACCAGCACGGGGAACAATGGGGATGTGATCTTGTTGTGAGATGATTTGTATTTATGAGTATCCAACATCAGAAATGCAAAAAGTGCACTTGCAAGACTCACACATAGCTTTCCAAGAAACAGAATAACGTCCCCAATTACATTCACTCTGCCTATACGGAGAATGTTACTGATTATCAAATCTGTTGCCATTTCAGAAGCTTTAAAGAACCCTTTTCCTGTTATAGCAATCTGCCAAAAATGTCAAAAGACATGTAAAACAAAGAGCAATTTCAAAACCATTTACTTGTTGATGGGTGGGTTATCTGAAATGGGTCGCTGCAAAAAAGTTTAGCCAAACGGGGACGGGTCAAAAAAGGTTGAAAATCACACAGTAAGATTTCAATGCATATAGCCTCATAAACTATTACATTTAAAGATTTATAGTATTAATGTAATGATACTGTTTTCTTATCATAATTAAAGCATTATTTTTTCTGAAAAAGGAAAAAAATTGAGAAAAAGTGTTTGCAGGTCAAAAGAACCTGACCTGGCCCATTTTAGCATGTACTAAAAATGACCCATTTGAACCAAAACCAGTTTTGACATACTACCCGACCCAACTGACCCGCCCATTTTGCCAACTCTTGGAGAAGATATAGGTTGGGCTTTCACTTACCATAATGTATGCATTGCGGTTAACAGATTTTATGGTCATTTCAATACATTTCAAACAAAACTGAGAAGTATAAAACATCATTCTTTTAATCCAGCTTTCGGGCATGATGTCAGCAACTTTAAGTCGTCGCCGTACGGCCTCGAGTATAAACCGAGTCGACTCAACAAAGGATACAATCAAGGAACCGATTGCCACTGAGCCAAGGCTATAACGCATAAGTAGCTTCATTGATGAAAAAACCGGAAGAAAAGGAATAGTTGCCTGAATCAAAAAAAGATACATTAATTAGAGCCAAAAGACACAAACAAACAAAAATTAAGTTTTTTTAATTGGCTAAAAGGCTAACCGAAGATTCCCCACGAGCCCAATAGTATGAAGCTACAGAACCCGCAATCACAGTTGAAGAACAAGCTATGATAAACTGAGTGGCCCAATAGCATCCAAACAAGTGAAATAGAATTGAAGCTCCTATGTGAGGGGTGTAATGGATACTATAACCACAACAATCATCACAGCTGACCCGTTTGGCTTTAAGATCATAAGCACAACAATTTGTGTTGCAATCATTGCGGACTACTTGACCCGAACTAAAAAGATTAAGAGCAGCCGATAACCAAAACATGTAAAAGACTGCAAGGATTAAATACGGAACAACTGGAAATATTATTAGAGCATGAACTTCTCCAATCACCTTTGCAGCAACCTGCAGTTATAGTTCATTAGTTTATGACAATTTATGTTACAATTTGTAAATTATAAGATATGATTATACTTGCCTTGAGTACGGATGTTGCCATAAGAATTCGTCTAACTATAGCTATAGATGATAAAACAGCAACAATCATAACACAAGTCATGAGAAATGCAGCTGCACGGATATGATGTTGCTCCTGAATAAAGCAAAATAATGAATGATTGAATCTATAGCAATTTAACAACACCTTTATGGTGAGTGAATGAACAAAAGATTAATTTAGGAATTTACCCTTGCAGAAACATGATAGTATGGATCATGTTCACCGATGATGGGTGAGATAGCATCATTTCCTATCCATCCAGCTAAACAATCCAAAATAAGCAAAATATGTCATGATATTAAAAGGGCTTATGAGTTCAAATTGCAAGATTAATAAATTTATCCATAAAGTCTTACCTTTCAAGTAGTAGAACATCATGACTGAAATTATAAGGCCATTAAAGAAAAATATGGTAACCCATGGCATTGCGGTTACAAGATGTCGAATCATTAAGAGCCATAGCAATGATAAAAATAGAGGCAAGAGTCCTCCACACACAATCAAAACTGGCCATGATTTTCCAACATCAGCTACATATCTCTGCAGTCGTTACAGCGATAAAATATTAAAGTATGCACTACAACAAAAAATATTAAATTGTTACTAAAGGTGGGATTCCAACCCAAGCGCTTATCATTAGGTCAATTTGGGTTGTGTTTTATCTCAAACTAGTCAAATAATTTTTTTTGTCTAAAAGGGGAAGGAGTCGAATGGGTGTGACAGTTTAAAAGTTGTACAGTCTATTTATAATGCATATAATCACCTAGGTCCCTTGATCGTATCTATTAACATATTTATATTATTATCACATTGCAAACACAATTAGTGGTTGACTACTCAAATTCTATTGAAGAGTAACCAAAGTGTTTGTGTGTCAACCCAACCCCACCAGGCTTGGCCCATTTGATGTGCATTAAAAAAACAATCCATTGCAACTAGAAAACACTTTAACCCATTACCCAACCTGACCATCCCACCCATCTTGCCACCATTAACTTTTACACTCTAATAAACAATTTCAGGGAATGAAAACACATTTGGGCTACCATACCTTTAAAACTGATGACCGTGCATTTATGGAGTTATGAATAGATTTATCTATGACCATGGCATCATCAATGTTAACCCCATTCATTTGTTTCCAATGTGTTAATGACACGTTTGATGGTCGATCAATAAATTGGCAAGTCCAATAAACTGCATTACCAAACTAACAACAAAAGTTAACAAATCACAAATGAAACAAAGACTTATTATTCAAAATTTGGCTTAATGACATACCGTTTACGCTTGGGAAAATAACAGGGTAACAAGGACCTTGAAGCTGAAGAGAAGTGTTTCTTAACTCTGGAGTAAGGTCAGCAAAATAATCATAATTCATATCAATCCAATATCTAATGAAATTCGAATATCTCCTTCTGGATAATCACAAACCCAATTCAATGAATCTTCAGATGGAATCGGGCAATCCAATAAACATATTGTTCGGGCATTAGACAGTTTCACTCCACTGTTTTTTATTCCACTTTGGTAAACTTGATTAGGATTAACATAATATTTGAGTTCCAATTCATGGAGGTTAAAATCTTTGTGTTTGCCACCACATACATTTCCTTTATAATCCAACCCAAAATTTAGCCTGCAAAAACATATATTTATACACATTAAATAAAGGTAAATGCAAATCATAGGATCAATTGTGAGAACTTGAATAAAAACTGAAATCGTATGTTTGTAATAGATAAATGATCAAAACAAGTAAATAGACAAACATATGAAACCTATAGTAATTAATATATGACTTCTATTCTATCCTTATCTAAGAATATCTCAAACTAATAATTTAATGACAAGACTAAATAAGATGATACAATCTAATATTTCGAAACTAAACTTAAGCATCAATAAACTAAATAGAGTGAAAGATTAGCATCAATTGTTTGTATTTCACATAAATGAATCCCTAATTAATGAAATTCCAGTTCTAAAAGAAGAATGTGACATTTTGTATTTAGCAAAATTCTCCACCAAATAACAACCTGTCACAGATTTATAGCCCAATTGCTGAAAGCAGTCACAAATTTAAAATTAATTAATAGATATTCCAATGAAGATTTTGAAAGAGAACTTAATTAATTAACAATCAAACACTATTTAAAAGATTGAGACAACTCTAAAATCAAATCTTGACCACGATAAAAGCTTATTAAAGTCTCAGGACAAACGTCATACATAAAAACATAATATAAAGCATGAAAGAGACACTAGCTGCAAGAAATCTTGAAACCCTCAAGAAGAATTTAACTTTAACAATAGAAAATTGACAACATTTATTCAAAAATGTAAAAAGATTGAAACTTTATTGTTTTTTCTTTATTCTTTTTCTATATTTGTTTTGTTTACCTTAATGGGTTCCCTTGGTTGAAGCCGAAGCTGGAATTAACAATCATGGCGATCCAGAAAGCTATGAAGAAAACAAGAAACACAACATCTCTGCATTTTCTGTTGCGTTTTATGATCCCATTTGCACCATTCACTTCACCATTTGAATCACTTGATGGGTGTTTACCAATTATTCCTCTCATTTGTGTGTTTGATTCAGATTGCAGAGAGAGAGAGTGTTTGAGGGTTTTGTGATGAAAGAGAAAGAGGGAACCAGTAGAATGAAAAGAGACGGTAAAAGCAAGAAAAAGGAGTGTGAAGGGGCTCACAAAGAAGATATGGGGAATATCATTTCTTTAATAATTTCATTTCTTTTGTTTTTTTGTTTTTCTTTAATCTTCGGATATATAGAAAAAACAGGTTTTGCTAAATGTATCGTGACTATATTTTTACTTATCCTACCTGTAATTCTATAAACATGGGCTTTACAGCGGTTATATAAAGTTTAAAAAATCATATATAAACATATACAAATGCATATACAAACGTATACAAGTGTTTTATTGTTTGTAAAATATCAAAATTAATCAAATCAATTGATGATAGCCGTTTGAGTTGCAATGTAATAGCAAGAAGCAAAATCTTTTTTAAGCGAACCACATTCAAGTTGAGTCACTAATGATATAATATAAAAGTGTGTAGTTTAACATTATAAAAATATTGTTAGCCAACCCAAAAGGTTTCAATACCAAAATTTCTAAAAAATTTAACAAAGTTAAAACTTTAGAATGGCTCTTTAAATACTTTCCAAAAGGTATTACTAATTAGATGAAATACAATTCCTTTTTTACTTTTTATAACCATGAACTAAATATCAAATTATGATTAACTTTGTTACTAATCTAGTAATCTGGATTGAAAAAGATGCATCAATATTAGTTTCAACTAGTCAAGATTATTAAAGAAAAAATGATAATATTTAAGCAAGAAGATACCTGAAATGAGCACATTATTGTCCTCGTATTTTATTATTTTAAGAAAGATATCTTTTAGATTTAAGACAAAGATTTCATAGATTTAAATTAATTAAGTACTATTAACAGGATCTATGAGGCTAAGTTTTCCGGCTTGAGCCGAGTTAAAGTCGGCTCCCTGTCACGTTCGTTGTTATCCACTTATCTCCGTCTTTTAATGCCTGTTTAAATCTTTGCAAACAGTCCCTGTGATTTCATGAGTTTCATAGTCTGACCCATGCAGAGATATTTTATCATTTATGCCCATTAATTTGCTCAATTAATATGCCACTGTAGTTTCATTCGTATAGAATGTGTAATTCTTAACGAGCGTCTTTATCTTTGATAAAAGTGATGATAATGATTTATAGGTGTTAAGTCAAAAACATGAAACCACAAAAGAACTTTAAATTTTCAAAGTAACATAGATAGGAACAAAGGAACATATCTGGTCAATTAGACACTGACTATATTATGTTTATACCAAATTATAAATTAAACTTCAAAAATTACAAGAATCATGTTCATATATTATAAAAACATTACGTCTCTCGGTCTGACGACACCCCTTCGTTTACTCTAATGAACGCATGTGCCCCTTATGTTGTGGCAAATCATCATTTTACCCATCTTTTAAGAATGATTTATGGAAGCAAGGAAGTAATCACATTTTAGTTTTTTATCAAAAAGGAGCATATATATTCGTTTAGTAAAAAGAATCCAGTTAATCGTATTTCATAGACAAAGCCAGTATCATTTTGAGAGCTGATCATGGGATGAAGAATATCCTACAGCACCAACCATGACCGGTTAGCTCACTATAATGTTACAATAGACTGTTAAAACGAGTTTTGGGTATCAGGTAAAGTGATTGCGTAGAACATCTGCACAGCTTCTGTTAAATATTACTTGACTGGAGAGCACACGAAAGTGTTGGGTATCAGGATAAAGTAACCGCGTAGAACATTTTTATTTTTACACTTAATATACAAAGGTCACTTTGATTCACCACAGTATTTGATGAATGACCACACTAAAACAATATTGGGTCCACTAAGCTCGACTGTCAGTTAGGGTTTGGATTCTTTAAACGAGGTACCAAGTTTGAATCCAGCGAGGTGTAACTTCTTGTGAATAACCTCCCAGGGCTAAACCTCAGTGTACAACTAGTGAGAGCTCGAGTTTGACTACAAAGTAGGATTTTGCAGATTTCAAAAATAAAAGAAAAAATATACAATAAACAAGATGTAATTTGTGATGAAATAGACTAAACAAATAAGAGAAGTAAATTGATGAAAATCTAGTGGTATATACATAGGATAATACCTCTTATAAAAACTTCTGAATGCAGGTAGACAGAGTTGATTTTGGAACAGCACCAATTACTGCTTCTTTCTTTTCTCCCTCTTTGAAGATGATGACAGTTGGGATGCTTCTTATACCATATCTGGTAGCGATTGAAGGACTCTCATCGGTATTCACCTTGTAACAAGTGAGCTTTCCGTTGAATTCCTTCGCGAGCTCGTCAATGATTGGGTGGATCATGCGACATGGCCCGCACCATGGAGCCCAAAACTCAACTAATACAGGAAGATCAGAATCCAGAACAAGTGATTGCCATGCTCCATCAGTCACAGGAAGCACTGCAATCCCAATAATTTACTTCAGTTATTCATCAACAATCATGAGATAGATATATGCTAATTCGTTTTTAACGAAACAAATGATCATACCATAACAAATCTATTAGGTCAAATATTCCATCAATAAATAACACTGATAACAAATCATAAGAGAAGTATGATTCATACCAGAACTATATGTTTGAACACTTTGGGGGAAAATCGGTAACTACATTTTTTTAGCAACAAAACAGATATCATTTCACTGAAAACACACATGTGGTTTTAACTCGAGACGAACATGTTCTTCCTCTACAATTTCAATATTGTAGATGTATCTGACTATAAGAACACACTGTAATCAAATCTAATGGTCACTTAACAAATATGTGTCAATTTTTTGTGGAAAAACAGATAACCACATTAACTTTTAGCAACAATACAAATATCAATTTCACTGAAAACATAAATGTGGTCTCAAATCAATATGAACAAGTTTTTCCCCTACAATAATAATTTGGTAGATGTATTTGACTATAAGAACATACTATAATCAAATCTCATGGTCACTTAACAAATATGTTTTGACATTTTGAGAGAAATTTGATAATTACATTGATTTTTTAGCAACAAAACAAATATCAATTTCACTGAAAACATAAATGTGGTTTCAAATCAAGAAGAACACGTTCTTCCCCTACAATTATAATACCGTAGATGTATTTGACTATAAGAACATACTGTAATCAACTCTAATGCTCACTTAACAAATACGTCTCAACATTTTGAGGATAAATTAATAACTACGTTGATTTTTAGCAACAAAACGGATATCAATTTCACTGAAAACATAAAATGTGGTTTCAAATCGATATGAACATGTTCTTCCCCTACAATTACAATACTGTTGATGTACATGACTATAATCAAATCTAATGGTCACTTAACAAATATGTTTCAACATTCGGAGGAAAAACTGACGAAATGATAACTACATTGATTTTTAGCAACAAAATAGATTCAATTTGACTGAAAACATAAATGTGGTTTCAAATCGAGATAAACATGTTCTTCCTACAATTATAATCCTGCAAATGTACTCGACTATGATAACATCATCAAAATGAAGCAAAAATAGACTTATAAATCTACTGCTATCACAATTCACATCATCAAACAAAAACAGATTAAAATCCAAAGGACAATAGATTGAACAAGTATCATAGATTCCTACAGGCTACAGTAGGTCTAGA
Organism: Flaveria sonorensis; assembly: GCA_025506505.1. Lineage (NCBI taxonomy): Eukaryota > Viridiplantae > Streptophyta > Magnoliopsida > Asterales > Asteraceae > Flaveria > Flaveria sonorensis. The sequence continues at coordinate 4,284,469 of CM046424.1, forward strand.
GAGCATAGTGTAACCGATTTCGAGATAAGCAACGCAATAAGCGGTTCGAACCTTGTACGGCAGCTTCCTGTGCTTCGCATACGAGGCGTCCACCACGACGGCCGAAGCTCGACCTCAATCTCTCGGATCCAGACGAACGGAAGGAATTGATGTTTAACTTCGAGCCTCTGGATTCCGGCAGAAAGCTCCGGCGAAGGGAGAGTTGAGAGATCGGAGAAGAGGTGATCGGAGTTATAGTGGCCGTCGGAGCTCCGGTGGCGCGAGGGACGGTGAGGGTTTCGAGAACTCCGGCCATCAAGAGGGAAGATGTGATGAAAGTGAGTGCGTGGGTGTGTGAAACTGTGAATGGCTTGTGTTGGTTTGGCTTTGTTTTGTTGGAGAGATGAGATTGGTTGTTGTGAGGTGGATTAGGTGTCACGTGCTTGGCACCTTACAAATTCTTATACTCTTCACAATTTTTTATTTTCTTTCCTTAAAACTAGAAATTAAGGTCGTGTGATATGATGTTTTTATGAACTTCGTTATGTGTAAGAAAGCGATAGTATTATGTAAAAGAAAATTATGAAATTGTGGTGATTTGGTTTTGAAAATAAAAATATAGATAGAATAACCACCTATATGACGGTGCTTTTGTTATTTGGTTGGTTTCGGAATCATTCTTCACCGTACAACCTCTTCGATGCTCCAAAATATATAAAATATATAAAGGGTTAAGTTGAAACATTACTCTATTATTACAATGACAATGAAAATGAACAATGTTGTTGCCCAAGGTACAACCTCTTCGATGCTCCAAACCATGTTCTTAGGGTTTCGTCTCTTTCATTTGGAAACCCCGTCCACTTATGTTTTACCGAAGATCACGTATCTGTTAGCATGTTTGTGGCTGTGCTTACTAGTAACTAAGTTGTTGATTTTATTACAAATCCCTTTTACCTAGTACCTACCATTTTTGGTTCATTCCACCTGAAGATTTCAACATTGCATTACTTACCCATGAGTTAGAATTTGTGAAAAAAGGGAATATGTACTTTCTTCCTTCTTTGAGTTTGCACATTTTCATCCTCAGTTTTAAATTGTTATACTTTGCATGTTGATGTTGTCCTTGTACCTCAACAGCTTAGTAAACTAGGTATGACATTGTATGTTTTCTCCGTTTTTGTGTTTGTAGTTACCGCAAGACAACAATGTTACTATGCATGTATTTGCTTATTTCAATTTGTTTGAGATCTACATAATGGCTTACTTCAATGCATGTTTTGACATCGGCACAAAGGGTAACTTTTGAATATCATGAAATGGTTATATCATCACAGTCACCCAAGTTGTTGTGACGGGCAGGAAAAAACAGACATTCAAAGAGGCGTGCTTTCCGAAGATTCATACAACAATATTATTCATACTATTTGTGCTTAACACCTTCATACCACTATATAAACAACTTGTAACATATATGTTTAAGTTCTAAATTCTTTTTCATATGCTCATCAGAACATGAAAAGCTGTTTATGGCCGATCATCCTTACCTCTTTGGGTCGAAATGGATAGGTAGTTTGACTTTCTAAACATCGTATACCGCTTTTATTCCTTGGCTAATCAAACTACGTCTATCTGATTACAGGATCGCTGAAGAAGACGCGCAGACGGATGACCCCATCCCTACCACCTAAAACATAAAAAGAAAACCCAACCCAACAATACCACAAGGGAAACACCAACTCCGTGACATAACGAGCCCTCCTTTCGCTCCTTTCTTCCATAACCCACTTAATAAAAAAACATTACACACAAGAGATACAATCACGGAGACAAAGAGAGCTAGGCACCCACAACGAAGCTAGGAAACGGGAGCACATCTACTCCTTTTAAAACATGGCTGATGGACAAACATTCTCTGATTACTCTGGCTCATTTCACATATTGATAATACATAATGCTTTTACAAAAGCACAGACCATACGAAGAATACACAGATTTATACAATGAAAACACGTCTCTTTTGTTGCCTATCTAAAATCTTTACAACAGAGAATACCCTAAACATATAATCAGCCTTGTAATATGTAAATAATGTAAGGTTGTTCCAACATATCGGTTATAAGAAGAATAGTGGGATTACGCCCCGGGAATAAACCTAGTTAATAGAAATCCTCAAGGCTAAGTCACCATATTAGTAACCTCTACCTTCCCCCCTTCTCTTTCATCAAAATATGGCTATGCATTTTAACACCAAGACCATTATTCTAATTTCCTTTCTATTATTCCTTTGCTCACATTTAGTATTAACTTGTTCATTTCATAATTATACACATTACTTGTAAAATAGCTAACTAACCTCAAGTCCTTTTCTTCTGTGTACAGCAATTTGCACCACCAATGTTGCAAACCTGTAGACTCAAGATGTACCCAAAGAGACTTGAACAGGTGACAGATTGAGCTAATCCCAAGCATGATCCAAGGAAGGGAGGTGGACACCATCCACTAGTGACCCCGTTAACCTCATACTATGAAAATCAGACCTCGTAAGGCTGATTTTATAAAGTTCTTGTTGTAGACGTTGCATGATATTAAATAAAGCCTAAATCATTAGAAGTACTTTTATAGCACATACTGCAAGCACACAAACGAGCAATAAAAGTAAGGCATTATATATTTATAGTAAAGAACTATCAACATAAGGACATGATATGTTGATTATATACAGAGGTTGCAAGGTCAGGTTTCAAAATGAAGCATTAGATGACATCCATATCCCAAGTGACACAATACCAACTGTTGCAAAAGCTTGGATCAGTTCATAGACAAAGTTTTGTTGTTGTATAGGTAAATTTTCCCAATTCGTCCGCCTGTCAACACCACAAATAAAATGGTCATTAAAAGGGATGACGATGACTTGTTGTTATCAAACCTTTGGCAAAATAAAACAAAAAATACGCATACCCCAAATCAGCAATGACAATGGTTACATTATCTTGAGAATATTGGTCCTGCAATAAAAGAAAGGGGAAGTTAGAGAAGGTGAGAAATGTAAGTAGGCAACAAAGTCAAAAGAGGAAATATGTCTACCAAGGCCATTTGAGCTAGAGCTTCGGATGCAACCTGTAGCAAGAATATATTAGCAAAAATATTTTACCGATAAATAAAAATCTTAGAAAACTGGTAGATGACTACAAGGACACTAGCTACCTGAACATCTCCATGTTCCCTAAGTTGGTTTCTCACAAAGTTGACTGCGTCTGAACTGAAAGTATTAAAATTTTTGGGGATGTTTGTCCCGAATTTAGACAAGGATAAAAGTGTTAAAGACATTTCCTAATATCATAAAAACTAAAAGAGAAGAAGGCAAATTAAGTTAGACTGAACCTCTTAATGTAATCCCATAAGCCATCGGTTGCTAACAATATAAACTCTGCATCAGGCCCTAGTGCAACTTGATAAATATCAGGAGTAGCAATAACCAAGTCTCCAGCAAACTGCACGCTATATCAGATAACCCCAATATACAATTCAGCAGTTGAAAAGGTCGGAAGGTTATCAAGTCAAGACTCGATATAGGAAACAAGAGCGACTGGCTAACTCCCAATGATTTACTATAACCAAGAAAAATATCTCAAAAACTTAGATTACAACTCATGCATAACCCAAAACCTTGGCTATGTATTTATAGGCTAAAAACTAAACATATTTGAATATAATTAGAATTGTTAAACTTTAGGATCCAATCAACTTGTTAGAACTCTACTTGACTACAATACCAATTACTAAATAATAAGAACTAAACCAAACTTGACCGACTTGTCAACGTTGGTCCCCCAACTTCACCGGCTTGTGAATCGGGTTAGAAATTACCGCCAACATGTTATAGATGGTAAATGATTAAAAATACATGTTATGTGAATTCTATAATTAACTTAAGAGTAGTCTTCTGAACTCTAGAAGTTGTATCTGACCACTTATTAGGTTGTTTTGAACTTCCTTAATGATTATCAGAAATACTCTGAATAAAATTTTAACAATATCCAAAAAGAAGTTGCATAAAACATATGAGAAAGCTTACCGGGATGCAAATTTTTCAGACCATCTTCCTTCTGCAACTCCCTTTTTCAGCATTCTTTCAATAGTTAAAGAGCATATCAATGTTAAATGCACATGTCAACTACTAATATATATGATTATCAAGTAAGTAAAGAAGAATAAGAGAGATTACTCATTCTTCTTAGTCTTAAACCGTATGTCACCAAAGGCACGGGATACAGAGATATCTCCACAAATTCGTCCATCCGATATCTATACACAAAAAGAAAACCTGTGCAAATCAGATTTGTAATATAACAAACCACAGGAGTTCATTGTAGTTTTATATAGGCCCAGACACAGGTGAAAAATAAATGAATAAAACTTTTTATCTTGATCACAGTAAATATAGCAGAATCCAGTTAGGGTGCATGCCACAAAAAGATACGTGAATATCATCTGAATGGGAGCAAGCACCAAGTGGAACTTTATCAATTTAGGCAAATGCTATACCGAATAAAGTCACATCAATACTAATTGTCATTTGGACTTGTTAGAGAAATTGCAATTAAAAACCTATGTGAGGCATAAAACTACAAGGCTATAGGTAATTTGAGTTTAGAAAATAGTGATATGACACCAATATATACAGTGAAGAAGGAAATGAGAAGAGCATAACACACCCATCCACCTGCTTCTCTAATTCGCCTGATTTCTTGAAGAGAAACCTTGTTTCTTCCATATGGTCTGTGAGAATTAGTCAATTCTTCCGCTTTCCCAGATTGTGAAAGAACCTGCCAGAAATTGTAATTGACATTCTTGTTGCCTCTTAGAAAGAACATGTGAATCATGAAAGGTAGGTACCGCGCATGAGTCACCAACATGAGAGATGAATAGCATATCATTTCCTATGAAGATGGCAGTAGCTGTTGCACCAGACTCATCCTCCTCCTCGCTCGTGTCAAGCCTTTACAAAATGAAACAGCATCTAAACCTTCAATGGAATATAGATACAGAAAATGAAATTATACATACTACTTGACAATTGTTTGAGAAGACACAAATTGCCAGTGTAAGTATATTAAATATATTTAGCTTACAAGTTTAGAAGTTTGGCATCAGCATTCTCGAAAGCTTGTTGTAAAGCATTTTTAATTCCCACAAAATCTTTTTTATCAAACAATTGTAAAGCCTTGACACACTCCTTGTATAGCTCCTCCCTGTGGTTGCCACACAAATCAACATACAGTACAGAAGTACAGAACCATGATATCAGATCAGATTACTGAATAAAATTTAAAAAAAAACACCATGATCGATTGTAGAAGTTATTAAACAGCAGTACCTAAGAAAGTGAACAGAAGAAAAGCCCGCATGGCCATCAAAAACAGCAGCAAAATAGAAACCCTGGAGATCATTGTTATTGTGGACTATAACAGCATCGTCTTCCATCTCGTCACGAGCACCCTGTAATTTGGCGGAACCCCATCGGATCCCAGGAGCAACACCATCAGAGAGAGAAGAAGGAGCCTCGATTGCAATAGCTGAACAATGCCGCCGGATGCCTTCTCTACTCCTCTTTTTTCTCGTCGTTATACTATGATTACTCTTCTTCAAATCAATCTTACCTAATAACAAGTTGTTGTATATATTCATTAATGATGAGGTAAGAAGAAGATCAAGAGTGAAGGAGAAATGGATATAATAATAAGAATAATAAGTGGGAGTCTGAGTCTGGGCATCCAAACCAAAGGATAAGATAGCATAGAGTGAGCGCAAAGCCGCAAACGCAAACCGCTAACTGGATTAACGAATTAGATTATCTCATCATTTTATGTTTCAACATTTTGAGGAAAAGTTGATAGCTACATTGGTTTTTAGCCTTTTAGCAACAAAACAGATATCAATTTCACTGAAAACATAGATGTGGTTTCAACTCGAGATGAACATGTTCCTCCCCTACAATTACAATACTGTAGATGTATTTGACTATAAGAACATACTGTAATTAAATCTAATAATCACTAAAGCAACAAATATGTTTCAACATTCAGAGGAAAATATGATAACATATTAACTACATTGATTTTTGGCAATTGGATTTTAATAATCCAAATTATTACTCATTGGCTAATAATATTACATACTATTAATTTGGCCGATACACTCCCAACTTTCACTTTTATTACCAAGGTTAATCCTAGTAGCATAATTATCATACATTAACATTTGTATTTATTTTAGGCTCTATTTAGTTTGTATGTTTTTACATTTCGTTCATAGTCATTATTCTGAACGAAATCAATAGCAAATCAAGCGTAAATATTTACTAATTATGTTCCTGATACTATTGTTGATGATAAATAGAAAGTTGAGAATGTTACCACCAAATTAATATTATAGATATAATCGTCCGATAAGTAATAGTTTGGATTATTAAATTTGCCTTGACTTTTTAGCAACGCAAAAGATATCAATTTCTCTGAAAACATCAAAATCAATACACACGTTCTTACTACAATTAAAGTCCTGCAAATGTATTCGACTATGATAATATCATCAAAATGATGCAAAAACAGATTTATAAATTCATTCCTATCTCATCACCAAACAAAAACAGATTCAAAATCGAAGAACAATAGATTGAACAAATATCCGAGATGCATGCCTAGAGGCTACAAGTAGGTGTAGAGAGCATAGTATAACCGATTTAGCACAAATTTCATGAGATAGCCAACACAATAAACGACTCTAACCTTGTACGGATGCTTCCTGTGGTTTTCGTCCACCACGACGACCGAACTTGGACCTGAATCTGACGGATACAGACGAACGGAAGGAATTGATGTTTAAGTTTGAGGCTGTGGATTCCGGCAGAAAGTTCCTGCGAAGGGAGAGTTGAGAGACGGGAGAAGAGGCGATCGGAGCTCCGGCGGAGCGAGGGACGGTGAGAACTCCGGCCATCTGTAAACAACGAAACGGAATCAAGAGGGAAGTGAGTGTGTGGGTGTGAATGGCTGGTGTTGGTTTAGCTTTTGTTTTGTTGGAGTTGAGATTGATTGTTGTGGGATGGATTAGGTGTCACGTGCTTGGCCCCTTACAAATCTTAGCGGCTATTTGATTGGGTCTGAATGACCTCATTCAGACATATATTATTTTTTATTGGGTCAGATTTGAGGTACCATCTGACTGAGATAATCCCCCTTCAATCAACACCAATGGCTTCTTCTACTTCCACCTCTACCTGTACCAGCACTTGGAATAACCTCACAACCAGATTCTTATCAGGTTCAAACGATCAATTTCGTTCAAACTCATCGTCGATTTGATTTTCTAAACAACCAAATTCAAGAATTTCAGATCGTTTCTACACTTCAAACCCCTACGATTCTTCAATTTCCAAAACAACATTTTTTGAAGAGCTCCACCGGCACAATTGAATTACCCTCTTCTTCGTTTTCACCATGTCCGACGGGTTCACCATGGGCGACCCTGCTAGCTATGTTGGGTTTTTGGGGCTTCATCATGTCCGACGGTTCGCCATTGCCGACCCTGCGTCCCTCTCGTCACCACCACCGCAACCTTTTTCTTCTGGGGTTTCTGATGGTGGATTTTCACTCACTAAATGGATTTATAAATTGGTTTTTGAGAACAGGAGGTTGTGATTTCTACAAATTGTTGTTTTCCCCATTTCCTTCTATGGTTGGGTAGATATCACTTCTTGCTGTTATTGGGTTTTGGCAGAAAGAAAAGATGATTTGTGTTGTTAGGTTTTTAAAGAAGATAAACATTCATGTTTTGAAGAGATTTATGGGTTAATAATAATTTTTGTTTCATTCAGAGATAAACATACAGAGATCCAACCAAACAGACCTAAACTGGTTCAACACTTAGGGACTGTTTGGCAACATCTGATTGAATAATGTTGAACCAGTAAGAGGTCTGAACCAATAAGAGGTTTGAACCAATAAGTGTGTTTGGTTGTACAAATGAAAACCCATCATATGCCACAACCCTTCCCCGATCCTCACCTCCGATCTTCACCCTGCGATCTTCTCCCTCACCCCACAACCCCCAAACCCTATACCCACCACCACCCCCAAATTCCCCATAATCAAAGCCACAATCTCCTCCGACAAACCCCTCGAAACACCACCCATAAAACATCGCCGCCCTGCCGACGAAAACATCCGCCAAGAAGCCCACCGTCACCGACCGGTACCGCAGGCGCCGGATCTCATTCGCAACTTTCGGATCTCACTCGCCACCGCCACCACCATCGCCGTCCCAGACCGCCACCGCCGTGGCCGTCGCCATCGCAGACCGACTTCACGTCTGACTCGGGTCAGATGTTGGTTTAGATCTGACCGAATAAGGGGTTCGGTCAGACCTCTTCTCCGGTAAGATTCAAGCAACCAAACAAGCCACGTCTGACCGAGTCAGACTTGCACGTCTGACCGGGGTCAGTCAGACCCAACCAAACAGCCCCTTACTGATTCAGACATTAGATAAAGGAAGCGGAGCACAACTAAAATAATTGATAAGATTTTTGAAAGCAAATTAGTGTTGTTTATTTTGTCAAAATTTAAAAAGCAAAACTGAATGTATTTTAGTTTTTATCTCTCTCTAACATATTAGGTGAAATTATGTGTTGTAAAAAGTAACTACGGATCAAAATAAGAATAACTTAACTAACTAAAAAAATTACTATTATTATTATCTATTTGTCCATGAGGACCCAGGGTTATGACATCAAATATGTTAGGCTACCCGAGTGCCCTTCAGGCATCTTGATAGGGTTCTTCTATAGGTCTGTCGGGCTGGTGGTTGGGCTCATGAACTCGAGTATGGAACCGCTTCATATTGGGTTGTTCAACGACAATATTAACATTTGGGAGATTTTAAAGAACTCCAGGGTAAAAAATGAGGGGTCAAATGTTTATAGAAAACCCATAATACCCTTAACACAACACTTAAATTTTAGATGTGAGCTAAAATATAATCGATGCTAAATTTTAGATGTGAGCTAAAATATAATCGATGCCTAGCACATGTCACTAGTCAAGGGTTAGAAAATAATTTGTTATTCCATTTGAACAAAAAATCTTTCAATCTTCATAAACAAACAACGCTTGGATAACACATATAAACAAGTTTGGCTCGAGAACTTTCTACAAAATGTAATCTTCTAAAAATCTACAACAAGCACATTAAAAGCATGCATCATTACAATCAGAGAATTCAAGCTTTAAGCTACACATTATTCTCATGGAGGAAAACAAGCACTGGTGTGATGAAACCATCCAATTGGTTGCATCTATGTAATTAGTGTCAATTTTGACGCTTATATGTTGAAATCATCTATAAAATTGAACCTATGAACTTAGATTCAGCATCTTAAACGTACAATAAATCCCTAAATCCTAATAAATACAACCACTAACTGAAGAATAGAGATTCAAAAACAACAAAGCGTAAATAATCGCGTCTGTAATTCAAATATTGTTATAATTCTGGCTCATAGAGTTACAAAATTGAATGAATTACAAGAGTTGACGAGTAAAATGCAACCTAAATCATGGTTTGCCGATGATCTCAACAATGAGTTTTTTTCTGAAAGCAGGAAGAAGCAAAGCGGGATGGAATGATGCCCACCACTCGACTTTGAAACATGGTGCCAGATTGACGGTGATGAAAGTAAGCTTGAGCACCGACGGCTAGAGCGACAACGACAGTGAGACCACGCAATATTAATGAGTTGTTGGAACCTTGATCGGGAGAAATCCAGTGCAAATCAATTTTAGGGTAATAAGCACACAAACATAATTGGTTTGAATGTGAAACTATACGATAGAGTAAGATAAAAACAAGAAAAATACAAACTTCATATATATGTTAAAAAAAATCAAAGTTTACACTTGAGAATGAGTTAAAAATACAAAACACAAATCTTGAAGATGCGAGAAACAAATTCTCATAAATTAAAAAATAAGATTGTATACATTTGATCACGAAATAATCCAATTATGTTTGACCCCTTGGTTAAATCAGTAGCTAAACTAAACACCGCTTATGACCAAGATCGGATAAAATGAAGCTGGTCAGGGGGTGTGAAGGGTTCAAGCTTAGCCCGGTGAACTTTCTTAACCCCGTCAACAATCGATCCCACGAAACCGACCTACGTCTTTATTCCTTCGTTTCTCCCCTATTCATCTCATAAACTAGCGTCAAATTTGCACTCTGATTCCCTCAAAAAGTAGCACAAAATCGTTTTCTCTGATAATTTGATTTGATTTGGTTTGATTTGATTTCTCTGTGTTGTTTTATACAATGGCGAGAAGGTCAGGATCATCGACGACGATGATCGTCACAAACACACCGTCGAAGGATCTCGCGTATACGAATTGCGCGTATTGTTCCCCTTCCGATCTCCGTCAATTTGCTTTACCTGGATCTAATCTCGCTCTTGCTCTTGTTGGTGATGTGTTCGTTCTCTCGATAGCATATCCTTCTCAAATTGAACGTATACTATGCGTTTGTTAATTGTTAAGAGATTTCGATTTCGTGAATATGTGATTTGTTTTAGTCTATTGATGCTTGGCGAATGTGATGTTTGAGTGTTCTGAAATTGCTTGATCCTTTATTGATCATAGTTGTTGAGTTGATGAAGGCGGTGTTTGAATTTGTTTCAATTTGTTTGAATTTGGAAAACTGTGAATGTAGTTTAGTTTTGATCTCCTGCATTTCTTAATGTTTTGGTGCGTGCACTGGTTTTAACCTAATTTAATATTTCACGATCTTGTGTTTTTTTCCTTAGTTGTTATTATTAAGTACCTGGCTGGGGGAGGGAAACATTGAATTTCTGTCAAGAAGAATGCTAACAATTTTTCACATGGTTGTAGCCTTTTCATCTAATTTCTTATTCTTGTAAGCATGGTTCGGTATTTTGCCATATAGTAGGGGTTGAAAATTGGCAGATGACTTTGATCTGTGGAATAAGTTGAACTTCAGAAGCATTCTAGTTTAAGTCAGATCTGTGTTTGTTTTAAATTCCATAGACAAAGTCTCGTATTGTTGTTTGTTTTAAATTCCATAGACAAAGTCTCGTATTGTTGTTTTTGATATACCTCAAAGATCAATATATGAAGTTCAAGTTGCTGTTTATGAAAAAAACATTATATCTAAGTGACTGCAACCTTGTTATTTATATTTTTTTGAATGATCTGTCCGAGCATTAGATTACTGTTATTATGATGTTATTTGTAAGGACATACTTTATTGTTTCGCTTAACTAATACAAACTGCGTACGATACCATACAAAGTGGGCAAATTGGGCTTAATGCCATTCAAAGGCGTCATGCAAGAGTTTCTACTGGAGATCAAGTATCTGTTAGCAGGTTTGTGGTTATGCTTACTCTAGTGTAGTAGCTAAGTTTTTGTTGATTTTCTTACAAAATCCGTTTACCAACCATTTTAGGTTTATTCCACCTGAAGATTTTAACATTGCATTACTTACCCTTGAGTTAGAATTTGTGAAGAAAGGGAACAAAGAAGAGCAGGCATGTCTCGCTCTTCTATGCTAAGCATGTGCTTTCTTTGTTTGAGTTTGCACCTTTTCATCCTTAGTTTAATATTGTTATGTTTGGCAGGTTGATGCTGTTCTTTTAGCTCAACAGCTTAGGAAAAGATTTATAAACCAGGTATGACACTGTATGTTTTGTCCATTTTTGTGATTGTAGTTAGCGCAAGAAAACAATGTTACTATACATGTATATGCTTACTTCAACTTGTTTGAGATTTACATGAAGGCTTACTTCAATGCAGGTTTTGACATCAGGACAACGGGTAACTTTTGAGTATCATGGAAATGGTTATATCTTCACTGTCACCCAAGTTGCTGTGGAAGGGCAGGAAAAATCAGACGTTGAAAGAGGCATGCTTTCTGAAGATTCATACATTGTGTTTGAAGCTTCCAATTCTAGTGGAATAAAGGTATAAGTACAATTGTGTTGACATTTGGCTATTCTCTGTATTTCTTTTTTGTTTCAGTTATTTAATTTTTTTTATTGTGTGCAGATTATAAATCAGCGTGAGGCTGCTAGCAGCAACATTTTCAAGCACAAGGAATTTAACCTCCAATCACTTGGTATTGGTGGTTTGAGCAATGAATTTGCGGATATATTTAGAAGAGCTTTCGCCTCTAGGGTTTTCCCTCCACATGTGGCTAGCAAGTAATAACTATTATCTTATCATGCTATACTGCGCTATATTTTTTTTTATGAAATTTGAAATATGTTTATTAATTACTTTTGAATGTATAATGGGAATCTGAATCTTTGTTCATCAGACTGGGGGTAAAGCATGTCAAGGGAATGCTGTTATATGGTCCCCCTGGTACTGGTAAGACTCTAATGGCTCGCCAGATTGGACAAATGTTAAATGGAAAGGATCCAAAGGTACTATATGCATGCATTGACCTTATTTTATGATCCCTTTTGTGTTTATCATGGGAATGTGACTCTGCAATAGCATTTAATGATTCTATTGATGTTTTTTTTTGTGTTTATACAAACTAGATTGTAAATGGACCTGAAGTTCTGAGTAAATTTGTTGGTGAAACTGAGAAGAATGTAAGGGACTTATTTGCTGATGCGGAACAAGATCAAAGAACACGAGGTAGGCCTCTCTACTTGTTAGAATCTGGAAGTTGAAACAAAGTTTGTTTCAGTTCTGATATGCTTTTTTCAATATGTTCCAGGAGATCAAAGTGACTTGCATGTGATCATTTTTGATGAAATAGATGCTATTTGTAAGGTAAGGTCCATTTCCAAACATTTAGTAAATCTCTCTTTTTTAAAACATATGCCTTGTAACCTGTGACTGCTGTTTGCATTTGCAGTCTAGAGGTTCAACTAGGGATGGCACAGGAGTGCATGATAGCATTGTGAATCAGCTTCTTACAAAGGTTGGATCAATTTTCCAAATCCTAACTCTATTATCAACAAAAAGTAAATTACTGACTGTGGAAAATCTCTTCCTTAGATAGACGGTGTGGAAGCGCTGAATAATGTTTTGCTAATCGGTATGACAAATAGAAAAGATTTGCTTGATGAAGCTCTTTTGAGGCGAGTTTATTATCTCTCATTAAGATGTTAAATGCCATAATTTAGTGTTAAAACTTTGCTAAAAGATTCCGTCTAATGCTTGCTTAGGCCTGGTCGTTTGGAGGTCCAAGTGGAAATCAGCCTTCCTGATGAAACTGGTCGTTTTCAAATTCTTCAGATTCATACAAATAAGATGAAAGAGAATTCTTTTCTAGCTCCAGATGTTAACTTGCAAGAACTTGGTATATTTTTTACCTTCTTTTATTTTAATGAAAATGAATAAAATGTTTGGGTTTGATTAAGTCTAGTGAATTGTATTATAGCTGCACGAACAAAGAACTACAGTGGAGCAGAACTTGAAGGTGTTGTGAAAAGTGCCGTGTCTTATGCTCTCAACCGTCAGCTCAGCCTTGACGATTTGACCAAAACAATTGAAGAGGAAAGCATAAAAGTCACAATGGATGATTTCTTGAATGCCCTTCATGAAGTTACTCCTGCATTTGGTGCTTCAACAGACGACCTTGAACGTTGCAGGTAAATAGTTTTTCAATTTGTTTTCATTGTAATTAATATATTTGTAATATTTTCTGATTCCTTACAAATTGATGCAGACTGAATGGAATAGTTGATTGTGGTCAGCGACATGATCATATCTTTAAAAGAACTATGTTATTAGCAGAGCAAGTTAAAGTGAGCAGAGGTAGTCCACTTGTCACTGTTCTTCTAGAAGGTCCAAGTGGCAGGTAAATTGTGGTTTTGATACATAGTTATTAATAATATTAATATAATCATTTCTCCCAGCTCACGACTTTTGCTAATCATCTTTGGCAGTGGTAAGACTGCAATGGCAGCTACTGTTGGCATCGGTAGCGATTTCCCCTATGTGAAGATCGTAAGTTCTTTGTATATATGAAATTTAAAATAATCTATTCACCGTTTATTGCCTGAAATCAACATACTTTCTATAATTGTAGATTTCTGCTGAATCCATGATTGGACTCAGTGAAGCCAGTAAATGTGCACAAATCGTCAAGGTTTTATACTTCTTTCGACTTATGCTATCTTTATGATGGATTTCGTGAGGTGTTTACTTATGGGAACACTTTCTATAGGTATTTGAGGATGCGTACAAGTCAACACTGAGCATTATTGTCCTTGATGATATTGAAAGGTAATTTCATTTGCTTATGGCATATAATTGAAATTTGTATTGGTTACTGATTTATCTATTATTTATTTTACTAATACAGACTACTGGAATATGTTGCCATTGGCCCTCGGTTTTCAAACTTAATATCTCAGACATTAATGGTCTTGCTCAAAAGGCTTCCTCCAAAGGTATAGCTCCTTTTTATTTGGGTCAGGGGCGGCCATTATGATTCAGGTGAAACATTTTTTGCTTGTGTCAATTTGGGTCAACTCAAACTTATACAACGGGTCAATTTGGGTTGACTCAAACTATAGAACGCTCCATTTAGGTTTGTTGTTATAAAAATTGCTAACTTAAAATGGGTCCAAATGGACAAGCATCACCACAACCGTTGTGTGTCGCAACCTTATACTAATCGCTGCTGCCACCACCCATCCCATTTGCCACCCATCCATCACCACCAGGCGCCATAAAAGCAAATATGTTGGGTGAACCCATGTTGATACTTTTTTTTTAAACAATCCACTTCAAGACGAAGACTACTTTGGTCATTACCCATTTTGACCAGAGCCAAGTTAATATATTATTAAAACGACCCTTTTGACTCGAACCCAGTTTGGTTGGAACCCGTTTTGGCCTGAGCTCATTCTGGCCAGAACCCGTTTGACCTGTTACTCGCACTGCTCATTTTGCTAGGCTTAGTTTGGGTATAAGTGTGTAAAAATTTGCAAAACGAAGGAAGATAAAACGCAAGTGTTTTATCTTTTTGTTACTAATTCTTCAGGGTAAAAATATGCTGGTGATCGGAACAACAAGTGAGGTATCTTTCTTGGAGTCGGTTGGTGTTTGCGATGCTTTCTCAGTCACTTATCATGTTCCTACATTGAAGACCGAGGATGCTAAAAAGGCAAGTTTCATAGTTACACCCTTTTTGATTTTTTTTAAATGACTTATGTTTTCTCTCTTTAATTTATCTTAATCCTTGTGTTTTCAGGTATTGCAACAACTTAATGTGTTCTCTAATGATGATGTTGATGCTGCTGCTGAAGCTTTGAATGATGTAAGATTCTTATTTTTTTAAATACTTTGCTCCAGTTACCACAAACCAGTATATTTTCTATCTAACCTAAATCGCGATACATCCGTGGTGGCGTTTCAGATGCCTATTAAGAGGCTTTATATGGTGGTAGAGATGGCGGCACAAGGAGAATCCGGTGGAAGTGCAGAAGCAATTTACTCAGGCAAGGAAACAATTAAGATATCACATTTCTATGATTGCCTCCAAGATATTGTGCGTTACTAGTGTTTTTCTCTATAAACCTGCTTTAATTTTTGTTTTATTTTTTTATTAAAAAAAACTGGATTATTGAATGTTGGATCGTATTCAGCTCTTTATTTGTTTGGTTATAGCTAGAAAAGTGAGTTTAGAAAAAAAAAATACCATGTTTTTAATGTGGGTTGAATCGTGGTGTTTGATGTCTAATGATTTTTTAAATGTAATTTTCTCAGTTGATTACTGTAATAAATAAAAAATCGATAATAATGGGGTCAGCTTGTTCATAAATATACCATCCGAAATTAACCATTTTGTGTAGCTAATTTAATTAAAACTTCTCAAAATAAATATAAATTATCACTGTGCTAATAGTATATTTTGCTGAAAGACTTTTGTTTGTCATCTAAAACGTGGGTGATCATTGAGATTCAGAAGGGATATATGAAGTCCCAAATCAGAAGAATCCTTGGGTGGCTATTATTAATTGGCATTTGTGCTGTTTCAAATGGAAAGAAGGAATTTCTGACCACAAAAATGCAAATCCACGACAAACAAAACATTTAGAAGCGACATACATTCAACAAACATTTGACCATCACAATTGCACAATCAAATAAATCATGCATGTCCTCGTGTACGACTGTTCTTTGCAGGACAGTACCCTATTGGCTTTGTTGGACTTACACGGTCATCACATAGAATAAGTACTGTAAGGGTGGGCTGAGTGATTGCGGCTCGAGGGGGGGGGGGGGCGGAAGTAGTATAGTTCGGACATGATTGTGGGAGGAATTAGAGGGAGTGAGAAGCGGTGATCCTGTCACCTCATTCACCAAGAGACTATGAATAAGGGAGAAATCCGAGGAGCCAATCAATTCTTTTGTGTGAAAGCCAACGGGTCGACTCTTTGCCCATCAATAAGTCAATAACGCATATCAGGAGAGTGTACTTTCTATTGCAAATAAATCTTTGTGCAGAGCTTTGCTAACCAACGAATGCTTCATAACTTACGACGGATCACGGACGCCTTGTTCGCCACGAATTCGAACTCACCAACAACGGCTAAAATTCTGGAACGAAATTTTATCATGACCGATAAATAGAAGTGTTTTTCTATAGTAGTGTCACGTGAAACACACCTTTCTCTTTTGCATGCCGCAAATTGGTTAACAAAGAGTTAAGACCACCTTGTTAAGGAGGTGTGTGATTATCAACCAGATAAAAATCTGGAATGAAATCTTATCCGAATTCGATTCTTAAATTCTATTGGTCATTACCATCTTTTAACCATGAATTTTTACTTTGTTTTATTTATCCTTTTAATCTTCTTTATCTTTGTTTTTGCTATAAAAACTTAGTTTTTTATACTTCTTTACATATTGACCTCCCATGACCGATAGATATAAGGGTCTTTCTCTAGTAGGGTCACGTGAAACACACCTTTCTCTTTTACATGTCGCAAATTGGTTAACAAAGAGTTAATCACCTTGTTAAGGAGGTGTGTGATTATCAAGCTGCTTGTGTACAAGTAACAGACAATGTGATCTATCCTTATTCCAATTGAAAGGTAGCCGAACCACTTCTACTACGGATATACTCAATAGTTGACGAGCATTCACACAATGAGTATGAATTAAGGAAGAGTCATGGTGGTACAAACGTGTATCAACATAGAAAACTATCAATGCGTGTTTCAAACCTGTATTATTGTCATCCCTGTTAATAATAACATAATGGGAAAGCTTTCTATGTATACAATGTTACCTACGCCACCCTAAGTGTGGACGTAGTGTTAGGTCGGTTCGTGCTAATACGGATCAAGGACACGTGTCGGTCATTCAAGGCATAACAATTATCACTAATCCAAACGGTTGAATTATAACATCCTCATTGTGTGAGGCACCGAGCAAATGTACGTACAAACTCCTGGAACCATCATACATTCATACATGCATCGTTAAACACTATAATTAGAATTAATTACATAATTGGTTCTTGTGATATGCTCATATTATAGAATTGGTTTCAACTTTTGAGAAATTACATGATTAGTCCCTATTGTTTGTTAAATCGTAACACGATTGGTCCCTGACATTAACTTCTGTTAAATTTCTCAGTTAAGTAAGTGTAAAAAGACTCAAATACCCCTTAACTAAAAAACAAAATATTATATGTGGGACCCATTTTTTCTAATAAATATATTAAAAACCCAACCCACACCATCCCCTTCCTCTTTGTTTTCTTCCCGGCATAACACCACCAGCACAACACCAACGCCACACCACTGCCACACACCACCACCGCTGATGCAACCCTTTCCTCCCCCTTCTCTTTGTTTTAGTTTCATTTGAACCCCAACCCACCCTATCCTCTGATTTGAACCAACCGTCGTTCCTCCGCCTCCTCTGTTTGAATCCACCACCGTCAACTAAATAACACCACCACCATCATCGTCAACACCATCTGCATCATTATCGCCATCCTCATCATCATCATGATGTTTGAGCATCACCGATTTTGGATCACAGTGGTTAATTTAGGCCATGATGGTAGCGGACATCGTAACAATGGCGACGACTATGGTGATGGTTGTGGGCAGCTCCAATAGTGGTGATGGCGGCCTAGAGTTTAACGGTGGTGGTTGTTGGTGGTTCGGTGACGGTGGGGGTTGGCTGCTGGCATTTGAACGGATTAGTGGTGAACTGGTGATGGTGGTGGTTTGATGACGGGGATGGTTAGGTGGTTGGTGTTCCAACAAACACACCGGTGATGGTGGTGGTTTGGTGACGATGGTGGTTGAGAAACGATTGTGGCTGTCGGGCAGTGTTGGTCGCGAAGGGGAGGGGTGGCTGGGTGGTGGTGATGAGACGGTGGTGGTGGTAGGACTGTGGTGGTGATGATAACATGGTGGTGGTGGTGACTCGGTGGTGGTGGTCGGACAGTGGTGGTAAGACACGGCCGCGGTGGTTGATATATATATACACACTAAAAATTATTTATAAAGTGGGTCCCACATTTATTATAATATTTTGTTTTTTTAATTCAGGGGCATTTTGGTTTTTTCACATCCACTTAACCGAGAAACTTAAGAGAAGTTAATGTCAAGGACTAATTGTGTTACGATTTGACAAACAGTAAAAAAACTAATCATGTAATTTCTCAAAAGTTAAGATCAATCTTACAATATAAACATATTACAGGGACCAATTATATAATTAACTCTTATAAATAAGAGGTAAAGGGAGAATGAATAGGGAAGCACATATCTCTCTCACAAACACACATTTACTTAATTGAACCAATACTTATTATCACAAGTGAGGGTTGCTCATGAGGACTTTCTTTCCTGAGACACCTTAACCGGTGTTTGCGTGCGTGTAGGTCGAGAGCTCAAAAGGAACCGAGGATTTCAATCTAGTGAGTCGAAGCTTAAGAAGGATCATTATACCTTGCTGGAACTTTGCATTTACACCAAGTATGTATTTTGTCTTTGTCGTTTATATCAACTAGTAAATTTCCCGCGCGGTGCGGTGAGAATCTGTTAAACCTTATGACCGTTAAACATCTCGCTTCTAAATAAAATTCATATCAATTCGTAGAAAAAATAAAGAATGTCAAAACGATATATTTTTAAAATTTTATAAAATGTTTTCTAAATAAAGTTATGAAAAAGAGTTTTTTTTTTCAAAGAAAAAAGTTATGAATTATTAATATATATTATATAAAGTTATGATTTTTTTTTATTATTGCATAAGTAAAAAACAAATTACACGCTACTATATTATTAATATATATAACTTGTACTATATGCTATCCAATGAATTAGGGGTGAATGTGGAACATGATAAAAAGTTTTGTGGCAGAACTATGAAGGTCTTGAAGTCAATTGTAGCTAAGATTCATATTTTATATAGAGTATAATTACAACCCAAAAGGCATAATAAATGCTGAAAATATCTTAAAGATTTTGGAGAAAAAAAACATCTTTTAACATAGTAAATTTGTTACAGTGAGTGGTAGATGAAAAATTATTTTTAAGGTGAACTGAGTAGAATGTGTTATAGTAAAGATGATGTGTTTGTTGGAGTAACTAATTGGATCAATCTGAAAATATATGTAAACACATATATTTGAAGTAACATACTTCGACTTTTTTATTGTTATAAAACTGAATACATAATCTTATATTTATAGTAGATATAAACTAATGATAATTCAACTCTAACACTATTTAAATAATCAACTAGATAAACTGAGTTTTTTTCTCAAAGAGTGTTGGAGGAAATTTTGTTTTATCAAAATGAGTGATTTGAAAACTATTTATCAAAATGGGTGGGTTTTTTTTTCTTTTTTTCTTTAATTTTCAACTAGTCAATTATAATTTCTTTTAGTTTTTACTTATTATTATTTTTTTCCTCAATCAACCTATATGTGTTTTTAACTTTTACATATCTTTATAAATATATAACAAAAATAGATCAATTAACATATTCTCTTTTCTTAATCCGAACTTTGATATATTCATAGGAAAAATGAATATCTTTCGTAGTAAACATTACTGAGTGTTTTAAAATATACAGTTCCTATTTTTTTAATTAATTAACCTCAACCAAATAATTTTTTTGTTAAATGGTATTTCAAACTTTAATATAATTAAATTTGTACTTTAAAAAATTAACAAGATAGGCTTTCAATTGTTGCATATCATAATAATATATATATCCGTGGAGGAAATTTAATTAAATATATAATTCATATTTTTTTAAATGTTATTTTAGTAAAATAATAAAAGGAAATGGAATAGAAGCAATACACCAATCGTTTTCTAGTAATTAATATTCAACGTGCTTTTATTTATGTATTTAGAATATTTAATTATATTTTGATAATCTTAATTTATTTCTAAAGTTTGTTATAGATTTGTTAGCTACAAAAAGTTATAATAAGTTAATAATGAAAAAATAAAAATGATAATAAGTTGATTGAATAAAAAAATAAAATAAAATTAGATTCTTTAAAAATATAGAAGAAAAAGAAAACACCTATTTTAGTAAATATTTTTCAGATCATCCATTTTGATAAATATTTTTTTCTCCAACACTGTTTTGGAAAAAAAGTCAGATAAATTAATAATTATTTATTACAAATAACTAGATAATTCTTAATTATTTAAATCAAACTTTTGGTTTCACTGCTTGACCTCTTTTACTTTGTTCAAATTAAACATTCAATTATAAACATATCAAGATTATATCTTTCAGTGTTATGATGTGATAGTCGATACAATGTGAGAAGTACACTTGATGGTCTTAAAGTATATCGTCCTTTTTTATTAAATAATTATATATTTGTTAATATGTTTATCCAAAACTTACATACACTGCACAACATTTATCCTTGTTACAATGCAATAGAGCTAGATGAACTTCTAGACACGACCATCATATACAACTGTTGTATTTTTGTATTATACAAAGTCAAAATATAAAATTAAAAGAAACCCCAAAGTCAAACGTCCTTCCGCATGCATATGAGAGTCACTTTTACTAACTATTTCAATAATCTAGCACGCTTGCATGCTGTGAATATTAAAACCTTTTGTGCTTAAATCTGCAATGTTTTTTAAGCTGTTTTTAACAAAAGAAATCAACAATGAAACAACTTGTTGAAGCTTCTTATGGTTGTTGCAAGAACAAAGGGAAACAACAATCATGGAATCCGGTTCAACCCGTTAAGAAGATCCAAAGGCGAGAACAACGACCCGATGAATCAAGGTTCGTGTTTCCATTTTCTCTCGACGACAACCCTCAACCTCAATCGCGATCTCATTCGTCAAACAATCAGCAGATGATTTCTTTTAAACATAATGATAACCAAGAGACTGTGGTGAAGGTATATAGAGGGGTTAGGAAGAGGCAATGGGGGAAATGGGTGGCGGAGATACGGCTCCCACGTAGTAGGAGTAGGCGTTGGCTGGGGACGTTTGAGACGGCTGGTGAAGCCGCTTTAGCGTATGATCACGAGGCGTTTAAGTTGAGAGGAGACAATGCGCGACTCAGCTTCCCCATCTTTTTATCAAAGATTCAAAACAAATGTCTATCTCGTCTTTACAACCATGTGTTGAGCACGAGGTCAACCCTTCGGTCAATGACACGAGCGGGTTGGAGAAAGCTGGTCCGAGCAATGATGGTGATGTGAACGCGTTCGAACCGAGTGATGGCTTGTGTGCATGGGGAAATATGGAAGATGCTGTGACTAGTGCATCACAAGGTGATAGCTTCATATGGGGTAACTTTGAGCCATTTTCTTGAGTACATGATAACTTTAACATTTTGTGTCTTTTTTTAATTAAAATTGGTCATTAATATATGCATGTTTCTTTACGACTTGTTGAAATTGTAAAGAAGCCATACGCTCTTTGCTTGACAACTCTATGAGAGTCGAGTTTGTCAAGTCTCTTTATTACATCATACGGGACATACTTTTTGATTATACAGGTTAATATAAGGATGATAATGTCACAAGACTTGAGCTTACAAAAGTTTGTAGTCCATATTAATAACTAAATTTGTATCTTTTGCCCTAATGTTTTCTTCTCATAAGGCAAAGTTTCATTGGCAATAAAGAAGGAATGCAAAAGATCATGTGTATAAACTTTTATGGATTTTATAGACATCTCTAATAGACGCAAACATAATTAGATAAGTGAAATATATTTGTCTATTTTATCACCATAGAAGTATAATTTAGTCTGACATCGCCACTGATGCATAGTTCATAAAGCAGAACTTGAAATGTTTATTTTCATGATTTTCTTTATATATAATCATCATGCAAGTCATTGTGTCTTGGATGCCTGATCTATAACTTTTACTTCCAAAATCGAACATACTTTATAAAATGAGTATTTGAAAAAAAACTTTGTTTTATAAAAATGGTCTTGTTTTCTACATGCTTACAAGAAAGATAACATATTTTATACTTTATTAGTTTATCAAGAAATAAAATAAAGATTTAGGAGATCTAGCTATATTAAGCAAATTTTGTTAGATCCAACAAAAAGTTGTCCATAAATACATACATTCAATTTTAAGTGTGTATGTAATGGGCCCATTTTGTGCATAACATAAATGGACAAATAAATATATTGGATAATCCTACTCGCTGTTTTTGGACCCACAATCCATAACTAAAATTGAAACAACCATCTTGACTCTTGAGGTTGAATTTTCGCGATAATCTAAATCAACCGCTAGTTTGATTAAAGGTGTATTTTTAGAAGCGGACAGAGTAGCCAGTCGGTCGAACCAAAAACCGGTTATAGAAACAGTCCAATTATGTCTAATCGTAATGTTTTCTATTAAACTGACTATTTGGACAGATCAGCAGATGGTTAGTTTGCTTTTCAGTCTAATTCTGAAACCATTATTATTAAGCATTGCTTCTATAATCAACAATTATTTTATTTTAAAATGAGATTTTTTAAAGTAGTGAGTATTCGAATAATCTTCAGAATCTCCAACATTCAAATAAAAGTTTGAAAACAAAAGATCCATAGAAGAAAATACGAAAAGAAAAAAGATTAGAGAACAAATCGGGAGTGAATATAAAGTATGTCGATATATATTGTATATATAGAGAAAAATGTTACGAATTTTAGTATTTTTTTATATCCTTCAGAATTAGTGTTAGATTTTTAAAATGATAACTTTTATAAAAAAACATTGACCAATTAGATTATATATGTTTTAAGGTTATATGACAAAATATATTAAAATTTTACCCAAAACCTTGGTTGGTATGTAAATATGGGGGATGTCATGGGTTCAACTGTTCAAGACTCACTCTGAGCAATATGTTCAGAGCTAAAACAATAGGTTTTCCCATTAATGAGTTTTCTCCTGAGGGGTTGGGAGTGCGGTCCTGGCTGGAACACCGATAGGTGGGCCCGATTAAGATAACGCTTATCATCCGAAACAGGGTCACACATTTACCGTTTTAAAAATAAAATTCCTTAGTTGGCCTACCGACTCTGTCATGAGAAAAATGGACTAAAATAAATAAATTTAAATAGTTTCCACCGATTGAACCATGAATTGGTCTTCGATGCGGAAGGTCTAAAATCTCATTGAATTGTGTTGTTTCTTCATCATGTCCTATAAAACCACTTTCATGATCATGGATATTAATAGGGTTTGATCTTTTAATGTTGCATATATGTGGTTTAATTATGTCAATAAAGGTTATAAGAAGGAAAAGCTCACAAGAAAACCAACTTACTTCTTATTTTATATGAAAAAGTCTTCTAATAAAGTGCTTTTTTATAATAAAGTCCTTAGATTTGTAAATGATATATAAAAAAGTCATTGAACCAACTTTTGATATATTAAAATCTATAAATTTGTCTAGAATATGCACACTTTTAAAAAAGGCTTAAAACTTTACCTCGTTACCCCCTTAAACCGCTCAAATTTTGATAAAATGACATTCAATATTTTCACGTAGAGAACTATATCGTCTTATTTTGGCTAGTGTAAGAGGAAACAAGTTACTATTTCTTTTTTCATAAGTCCATTGATTTAGACAAGTTTAGAGACTGTAATATATCAAAATTTGTTTAAGGAATTGTTACGTCTATATTTTTTATATGTTTATGTACTTCAATATAATAAAATTGAGTTGGAGTAATTTTTAATGTAAGATAAGAAAATATGTTTAGGTTTTTACAGTATTAACCTTCATAAGACATAATTTTAATTTCAATTATAATGCAAATAAATGTTTTCCATTCTATGCATTTAACAGTTTTAATGATAGATCACGAGAAGAAATTATTATGAGTCAACCGTGTCGACTCCAACTTAGCATAACGGCCCCATTATATGAACACCCCCAACAATTTAAGTCAATACTCCCTACATCGCACACATTTAAACGCACACATTTAAATTCGTGTAACCTGAATATGATCCATCTAACTCATTTATTTAAATGTGTCAAACCAGTTGACGTACAATAATCAAACAGTAAACATGTTAATCAGATCATGGTTTATAAAAAATGGGTTGGATGGGTCATAAACGGTTAGTGGGTCAACCTGGTTAATTAAACAGGCTGGCATAACAATCTGTTTAACTAAATAAGTTAACCAAGTCAATACAAACACGGCTCGTTTAATTAAATAACTCAATTCGAACATTGCCTGTTTTCTTTTTAAAACGTGATAGATACTCCAACCCAAAAGTTGACTTTTTTCGATCAAAGTCGGGTCGTGTCGGAAGTTGCCACCCGATATATGTGTATACACATACATTGTGTGAATCAGTGAATGTATGTATATGCGATGAGCAATCATGTTTGCAATGAACATTGTATTTAGGAAGTATGATGAATTAGTACATGATTTATGTGAATTATTCAAAAGGAATATAAATAATTATTGAAGAAGTTTGTTCCCACGTAGTATGCGATGTCCGATACACTCTTTACAAACTATTATTATTACTACATGGTGGACATATTTAATATTTTAATAAAACATTTATTTATGTTTATAAATCGAATTATGCTACGCATTTTGTTTGTAATTATTCATACACCGAAATTACAATCGAAAAGCAGATTACAAAGTACTAAATGACCATTAACAGGCTGTTTGGTGAGAATCAAGCCACGTGGGCTGTCTGTCATTAATTAAATTATAACCATGTTACACAGCTATTAAACTACATAAGTCTTCTTTCTTAATATTCATATTCTAATTCGTTTATATATCACAAAATCTCATTTTTAATAAAAAATTAATGATAAGTATTTTTCATGAATAATAACATTTTTATTAGACTCAAAACAATATTGAAATTTTCAAAACTGGAAATGAACTTTATTTATTTTTGATAGATGTTGTTTTTAATATTATTTGATAGCTTTCGGTAGTCATGATAATGAACTGGTTTTTATTTTAATTTATACAATAGTATTCTTATTAGTGTAACAACTTGAAGGTTTAAATAACATTATATTTCACAATCAAATAATATCTACAAGTCTTGATAATGAATGAAATTAAGCCCCCCTAAAATTATGAAAAATCAAGCAAAGAAGATCACGTTAAGATAAACCGTACGATACTCGGTTTTTATTAAGTCGATCAAATTTCTATATTTGTGACTATTTAACTCTCTATCAAGGAACATAGGATTAGACGCATTCGTATCGGTGGTTTTATGATTGAGATTATGGTTTTTGTCTCGTGGTGGAAAACATGGAGACATCAGAATGATATTGTGTTCAGAAGGAGACTGCCGTTTTTAATGACATTTTACATTTCTCGTTTATTTAATACATTAAGTGTAATCTTAATTGGGCCAGTGGCCTAAAAACGCGCTTCTAAGTAAAGAGGTATACCGTATATGCCTAGAGTTTGTTTTTAAGTATTTAATTAATGGACAATTAACAAACTTATGAATCATTAAAATGCATTTTTAATCAAGTAAAAGAAAGTGTATACATATGTAATTAGAGGGTGTGTTGTAGTGAATTTAAAGGTAAGTTTGACAAGTGAATGAAAGTGGAGGGTGAGCTTTGTATTTTGAGTTGGCAAAGAGGGTGTAGGAAGCACGCTTGTCAAGTGGTTCACCCACGTCTTTTTCTTTTTATTTTTCTATCACTTTCTTCCTTCTTCTAATCTTATTTTTATTTTGTGCAATTTGTTTTTATTTATGTTAATTCGTTATTACATTTATCAAAAGTTGAGTCATAATAATTTTAAATTATTGACTATCAGACAATATCAATATCAAGTAACAATTTGATCAATATTAATCTTAATTTTAATTTTGTTATCGATAACAATCTCAATTTAATTATTAATTAATTTCGTTTAGTTTTTGACGATGTGACATGTGAAGTTGCTAGTGATGTACATGTGACATGACGTATTACATAATTAAAATATAAATATATCACTCAATTTTTGTCCTTTATCCAAGCTACTCAACCTGTTGACAAATGAGTACGTTAAATAATTTCACAAAATATTCTTTTATAAAAAAATTTGAGTAATATATTTATATTTTTAATTGCAATTATATTATACATCACGTGATATATTATAAAAAACTAACTGAGTTAACAAACGGTTAAAGTGTGACTATTATTAGTAACAAAATTAAAAATTGAGATTAATATTAGTCAAATTATTATATGGGATTAATATTGACTAATAGTTCGAAATAACATTGACTAACAGTTAATACTTTGAATTAATAAATCCAAAATTTTCATTTATTTATCTAATTAGATTATCATTACCTTTTCGTTGCGACAAGTTTAATAATTGTTACATTATCCTCCTATGTTTCTCTCTATCGTTAGTTTCTACTTTTCTTTCTCATATCGGAGCATATCCCATCACATCTCAAAATTTAATCAAACTACTATATCTCTCTACTCTAGGGATTAAGGGGATTCAAAATATCCGTAATCCATAAACCTAAACAAACATACGAGTTATATAAAATTATTGGTAGTTGAACCATTTCTTTATAAAATTTATTCTAGCTTGTTTTAGTTAAAAAAACCATCTGACAATTTTTACTTTAATATAGAAAAACAGTAAGAAGTAGGAAATTATAAAACTAAATATAAAATATAGATAAAGTTTAGGAAAAATATACTATAAGTTAAATAGTATAGTTTCTTAATAGTAAATAAAAATAAAAAGATAAATTTGATAAAGAGTGAAACATAATATAGATTAGGGCTGAAAAAAGTTGTCGTTTTGTGTTAAACAGATTGTATTCGAGACAACTTAATCGTTTAACACGAGTATTAAACCCGAACACAACATAATTAATTAAATGTATCATTTACTAAACACTTAACATAAACAAGTTTATAAGCGGGTTACACCACATGACCATCGATTAAATCTAAGTGGTTCACTAACACAAATGACACAAGACGTTTACCATGATTATTTACTTGACTTGCTCAACAAGATTAAGAAGCAATAAGAAATTTATAAGGGCATCCTCACCAAAAATTCCATAAAAACCTTAAACAATTAACATCCTTAAGAACTATATAACTGTGCAGCTTTGATAAAGGGTCTAAACCTGTAATGTCAGGTTGTTAACACATTTAACACGATTTGTTAAATATGTTAGGTGTGTCTTAGACATGTTAAGAAAACTTAAACACATATTTACCTGTCATATTAACATGTCAACATGTTTATTAGCTGGTCATTTACCGCAAACCTTAATTCATTTATTATTTTCTAGTGATGTATTCTACGTGAATCATGCCATAAATGACCGGCTCTAATAAAAAATAATATTGTTGGTTTGACAAATGATTTGTAAAAAAGATAATAAAACGGGAAAAAAAGGAATTGATTGATGATTTGACATATTGAGGTAAGGAGTTCATGACAAAGAAAAAACATAAAAGGGAATGAAAAAGATGAAAATAATTATTATTAAAGATGAAAGGTATATATAACGACACCTATTGTTTTAAGTTTCCAATAAAACTAAAAAATAAAATGAAAATAAAAGAAAACAAAAGTGTTCATGCGCTAACATCCTAATAAGTTTATTATTAGTAATTAAATAGCTTATTAAACCCAAAATATACGTTTTAGAAAAAAGTATTTTCATTTTATGGCGAGTTAATTACACTATTGGTCCCTGTGGTTTCCCCATATTGCAATATTGGTCTCAACTTTTGAGAAATTACAGGTTTGATCCTTATTGTTTGCAAACTCGTAACACGATTGGTCTCTGACACTAACTTCTGTTAAGTTTTCAGTTAAGTGGATGTGAAAAGTCTAAAATCCCCCTGCACTAAAAGAAAAAATATTTAAAATATAAATTAAATTAACATGGGTCCTATTGTACCCCACCCTTCCCCCTTGCCCTCCCCCTTCCTCTTCGTATCACGTGGTGGGCAGCCGGGGGCGACGACAGTGGTGCGCAAGGGGGGGGGGGGGGGGGCAGCGACAGTCCAGTCGTCCACCATCATCATACCGTCGTTCATCTTCCAAAATCCAGCTGATAAGTTCACCACCACCACCAGCCTGAAACAGCCGCAATCATTGCCGTCGCATGAAATAGGTGTCGCCCTCTCATTTAGATATAGGAACACTAGCCATCGCCAACAGATCTGTATTCATCACCCACCTCAATTGTTGCACGGGATATGCAGGTCAACCGACGATGGAAACCAGGGTTGGGGGTAGGTGGCGATGTCGATTGTGGTTCAATCTAGGTTTGATTACGATGTTTAGTTTTTAATATGGGTGATATGTGAGGATTTGCAGGTGACCTAGGTTGGATCTAGGGATGATTGACTAGTTGGTGATGGAAATGGCATGGTGGTTCCCGATAGGGGTGTTGTTTTGATGGTAGGTTTTCATGAAGGTGAAGATGGTGATGTGTTGGTTGTTAGGTGATGATAGTGGGGTTTTGTGGTGTGGTGGCAGTGGAGCGTGGGGGAGATGGTGATGGTATTGTAAGGGTTTCAGGTGGCAGCCGACAACGGTGGTTTGGGTGGTGGTGGTCGGATGGTGGTGGTGGTGATTACACGGTGCCACGGTGGTGGTGTCGGACGGTAGGGGCAGAGATTACACGGTGATGGTCGACATATATATAATTAAAAGAAAGTGGGTCCCATATAAACTAATATATATTTTGTCTTGTAGGGGTAAAAGAGTTTTTTTACATCCATTTAACTAAAAAACTTAACAAAAGTTAATATCAGGGACCAACCGTGTTACGAGTTGGCAAACAATAAGGATTAAACCTGTAATTTTTTAAAATTTAAGATTAATATTACAATATAAACATACCAAATAAACCAATCGTGTAATTAACTCTTATGCTTATATGATATGAAGTTTGACACATAAAAAAACATCAATTTTATTATAGCATATAAAGTTCTAAATTGATATAAAATTTAAAAATAATATAAAAAAAGCTTTTGAGAGTTTTGATGGGATTTTTGATATGACGGGTTTGATTTGGTCTTTTATAACTTCTTCTTTTAGCCTTTAGTCAGCCATCAAAGCTCTTCAAGAATTTGGTGAATGTCACTATCACCCCCTATTCTTTTCCTAATTTCACAACCTACCTCAATATTTACGGTACGTGAAATTGCTAGTAACTTTTATCTTTTCTCTTGTTATGTATTGGCCCCGGGGACTCCCTTAGTATGTTGGGTTGCCTAATTTCGTATAGTTGGACATATGGCTTTATTTTAGATTAAATTGATAGAATTATAAATAGAGGCTTTAGGCTTATAATGTCTTTTGGTCCTATATATATAATATATATTATATATATATATATATATATATATATATATATATATATGTATATATATATATATTTTATGTTATTAAGTGAAAATCGGAATCATAAATCGATAGTTGGAAGTTGCTGTGCTTGCCTTCAATAATTTATGTGTATAATTATTTTTGAAATTTTTTGATATGACCAACATCTAAATTATTTGTCACATTCTCAAATAAAGCTTCATTTTCGTTTATTAGGTAACTCGTTTAAACTAGTTGCGACTAGTGATTCGCTTACTACTGAGAGGTGCCCTTCACCAAAGCATGTTCCTTTTATCTTTCTCAAGGATGTCCTAAGTATTTTTATGTAGGCCACATTCATTTTTAGCCATATAAATTGTCAACCAACACAATTCAATAAACATATTTCTTGAAAGTTTATCATGTATCGTTGTTATTTCTATGTGGTCTTATAAAACTTATTGACAAAACAAGTTATATATGTTTTTTATATATGGAGTATGATAACTTTTTTATTTAAATTAAACTTACTAAACTTCAAATTATGTAATATAATCTATTATATGTGTTTATATTATATACATATGTATATGTATAAGGGTAAGGGTAAGGGGTGAGTTCCCTTCAAAAAGATAAACACAAGTGAATTGATGCGATTGTCTTTAGACATAAAAGATATTTGAAAACTAGCATGAGAAAATGTATTAGTTTTTAGGACAAATCTGAACGATTGTGATGATTAAATCGTTTCCGTAAGAGATTTTGTATTTAGATGGACTTATCTTTATTAGAAGCGCGCTTTCGTACACCTGTTATCGGTGTGGACATGAATGTTAGTCTATGTGTAACGAGGATTGTAAGGGCGGAGGTGACACCTTATCACACCCCCAACACCACCTCCTTTGATGTGATAGTGTGTATGTTAGGCAATTTTAGTTTATTAGGGGGGAGAAGGTGAAATCCTTCACGGGCGTGAGTTCTCTTTGTATGTTTTTTATTTCTAACCATAATAATAATGCATCTTATCAACTCTAATAATTTCAAACTTCATCACATCACATACTCACCGCTGACATAGCTGTATACGTAACAACACTATTCTATTGTTATCATCTCACCACTACGATCTACAGATGTTTTTATGCTTCCATTCGTGCTTAAGCTATTTTTAACTTATCATAACTTCATACTATTCCATTTGCTCTACCTTTTCTTTGCAGAGATGATTTTTAAAAATATTTAAAAGTTTAACCATGAAATCCTAGCTCATGAAAGAAGAAATGCTTTAGTTTTAAGTTGTTACAAGTTTTTTGTTAGAAAAAGAATATTCTTCTCATTAAAATAATTTAGTTTATTTAATCTGAGTAAACTTAAAACTTAAGGCTTTTCTAAATATATAATAATAAAATTAGCTCACAGGATATCACATACTATTAATGAACTATTTATATAAGTATAATAAACATACCATATATAATAATTTAATAAACATAATATATACTTAATGCTCTTATACTATATAACAAACATGGTTACGAAGTTAAGTTAACAAAATCATAACTAAAACTATAGCAAAATAGTTGCAACAAATTTTATGTACGTAATAAACCACAACTAATATATAACATATGATACAAATAATTCAGATTAGACGACGTCACATTTTGTACTTTTTATCTTTTAATGTTGTATTTGTTATGTCCTTGAACCTCAACATAAGAAGTAAGGGTAATAAATGGAAAATTAAAAAAAAGGTATTGTCATTTATTATTATGTTGTAGTGAGTGTAAAAGAAGTTAGATAAATAATTTAAAAGGAACTTAATTTGGTTTTTGTAATAAAAAGGGGGCATATTTTCTGGTGGGGGAGGTCACACAAATGTACTACTACTATGGTGATGGTTTACACCTATGTACTCCTACCCTATCAATACTAGCATGGTCCATCATCTCATTATTTTTAAATTTATCGTAGACTTATTCAATGTTATTTTGATTTAATAGGAATTTACTTCTGTATTTATTTTTACTTTAGAGGATTGTTTTTAAATGATAAGTTTATTCTGCGTGTAACAAAGTATAGATAAATGATAACATATGGGTTCTTTTATTGTAATTCATTTTGTTGTGTACCCACCATCTACCATTCTACCTACTATTTTCCGTTTGAAACTAAATGTTCATTATGCAAAAAAACTTAAGATTTTAGAAAGTATGTAATTAATACATTACATAACAAGAAAATATTAGTTTTCATATAAAATGCAAACTTCCCTAGGAATGTGTAATTACTATAGTTTAATATTTAAGAGTATAATAAAAAAATAGTATGTAACTTTGAATTTGTATTTTCCGAAACAATTTAAATAGTAAAGTAAACATTTTTTTAACGAAAAGAACCATATGTCCATATTTGTGGATTTACTTTATTATTTTGGACTATTCCTTTCGAACTCCTTTAGTCCTTTTCTTTAGCATTTACTCTCTGTTTTCAGAATTTTGATATTTTGTTTGTACAAAAAATTGACGAGCATACGAGACGATAGAATTAACCTTAATGTGATCTAATTGTTGACTATATGGTAGGATAAGACTTGAAGATTTTCTTATAAAACAATATATTATACAATTTGAAGAATAAAAGACGAATTTTGGTCTCAATTCACTTTTGATTTTTTAAGGAAATATTTTGATTTATATAATTTAAAGTATATTTTTAAGTTAGTCTGATAAAACTATTAGCGGCGCTCTATCAAATAAATCTAACATCCACCATGGCACCTCATTTGTGGGGCAAATGCAAAAATCTTGCGTTGGACCTCCACGTCCGCCATGCTCCCCAAATCATAAAGAGCGTTAAAATGTGGTGTGTGGTGGGTCTAATCAATAAAAAAATGAGAATAATGAGTGTGTTAGGGGAAAGAATAGAGGTGTAGCGTTGTGCATAGTTAAATATTTTTTTCACTTATGAGAATGATAATTTTAGAAAGTTAAAAAACATTATGATATTTCATAGTAGCAAGGACTTGCAATCTCACTCACAAAACCAATCTTGTAACATGAGAAAAACTTATCTAAGTAAAAGATTACAATATCTAAAGACCCTTTTTTCTTAAACTAACAATTTAAGAAATAATAATTACTTGTTAATGCATCGAAATTGTCATATTTATAAGAGATGATAGATAGATCTACGAGTCACCGGAAAAAAAAGACGCATAACATGTAGTTGAAGAATATAATATACTTCATAAAAAAAAAGAACATCATAAAACAAACACCAGAAAGATAATGAACTACATAACACAAAAATATATTAATTTTATTCTTAAACCTAATACAACAATAACCACAAATATTTTAATTTTAGAAAAATAAAAACGTTTATCAAATAAACAATTTTTTTAAAATACGAGTAGCATCACTCATCCCCTAAAAAACAAATAATATTGCAAAAAGTAAAAGGTCAATAAGAATTAAAAACTCTAAAACAAGACAACACCGTCAAAAAAATGTTTTTGAGGTATTCAATTAAGATGGAGACAATACAATTTAATTTGAAGGCTCTCTCTCACAAATGCATATGCAAATTATTGTACAATTATACATATTTTATTCTTTTTTCATTTATTATCACTATTATTTATCATCAATTTATTATTATTATTTTTGCAATTGAATGTTTTCACTTTGTAGTCGTCACACACACATAAACAACAAACCCAACTCCAACCAAACCAATCCCCAACCCCTTTTTTCTCTCTTCCCACACAATACTCCAACACGACATCGTTTTCTCTCCCTCCGCCGGATCTGACTTTCTCCGGCCACATCTCCGCCGATCTCCGCCGTGACTATCTCCTTCTCCGGCGGGCATTTTCATTTTCCGATGGGAATGCCCGAACGATGAGCAAATCTCAAGACGAACACGACAACAACAACAACAACAACAACATCAACAACAACAACAACAGCAACAACAACGAGGATAACGAGTGTTTCTACGAGTCTCTCGATCGCATACTCTCTTCGACAACATGTTCATCTTCTTCGTGCTCCGATGATGAAGATGATAGCGACGTGTGCGTGAGGGATCTCAATTGCAGCTCCAATGCTCCGTTAGCGATCCCTAAGTTTCCGACGGGGGTTTCCGGCAACTACGATGTGTGGATCTCGCAACCGTCGTCGGTGGAGGAGCGGCGGCTGCGGTTGCTCTGCCAGATGGGGCTCAGCCGCGAGCCGTCCGGCGGTCGGCACACTGATTCCTCCGCCGCCGACGTGAAATTGGGGAAATCGGTTTCAGCAGATTGTTTAGATCTTCAAGCTACTCATGTTCATCAGGTTTCTGAACCTAAACCGGTAATTGTTCGATCTAAATCTGCTGATCATGACCACCGTGATTGTAATAGTAATCAGGGGATTCTTTTAGTTAATTCGATGTCTTCAGTATCAGAAAGTGTAGATAATTTTGTTGATAAACGTGTTCTAGCTAAATCTCCTAGCATCGGTAATGGATATGGATCCCCTGTGATCAATGCTAATGGTGCTTCGCCTAGTAAGCCTCCCACTGGTAGAACTATTAGGCGTAGTGATGAGATTGTTACGAGCATGAGTGTTGGTAACTATGGTGTTGATGCAGCAGTAGCAGGTGTTGATTTGGATGTGGATTGTAATAACAACGGTGATGGTGTTGATGATGATGCTGTGTGTACAATTAAGAATCTTGATAATGGTAAGGAGTTTGTGGTGAAGGAGGTTAGAGAAGATGGAGTGTGTGGGAATCTTAAGGAGGTTGGTACTGGTAAGCATTTAACAATGGAAGAGTTTGAAATGTGTGTTGGGCATTCGCCGATTGTTCAAGAGTTGATGAGGCGGCAGAATTTTGAGGCTGGTGGTGCCGAATTGCCTGATTCTAATGGTAATAACAGTAGTGCCAGTGGGTCTAAATCGAAGAAGAAAGGAAGTTGGTTGAAGAGTATCAAGAATGTAGCGAGTTCAGTTACAGGTCATAAAGAAAGACGGAGCAGTGATGAGAGGGACACATCGTCTGAAAAGGGTGGAAGAAGGTCTAGCTCAGCGACTGACGATAGTCAAGATGGTTCTTTCCATGGTCCAGAAAGAGTGAGGGTTAAACAGTATGGGAAATCGTGTAAAGATCTAACGGGTCTGTTCAAAAGCCAAGAGATTCAGGCTCACAACGGGTCAATCTGGACCATTAAGTTTAGTTTGGATGGTAAATATCTTGCTAGTGCTGGTGAGGATTGTCTCATTCATGTTTGGCAAGTTGGTAGCTCAGAAAGAAAAGGTGATATTTGTTTGATAAACAAGAAGATGGCAATTTGAATGTGTTATTGATGTCAAATGGGTCACCAGAACCAACTTCATTAACTACAGTGGAAAATGTGCCTGAAAGGAAAAGAAGAGGACGGTTATCTATAAGCCGAAAATCTATAAGTTTGGATCCTATTGTAGTGCCAGATACCGTATTTGCACTTTCAGAAAAACCAATATGTTCTTTTAATGGTCATCTGGAGGATGTGCTTGATCTATCATGGTCTAAATCACAGGTTAGTTGACATATTTTAGTTTTGTTACTTATTATTTTAAATGAGAACGCTTCATGATAAGTTTGTATTATCAATTTATCATGCATTTGAAACTATAGCATGAATGTTATATGTTTGTTGGAGGAATAGAATAAACAAACATGGCAACTGAATTCAGTTATATTTATATCTTTTACCAACCATGATCTTGACTATTGACTTAATCACAAGTAGGTAGAACCAAAAGATAAGGCTGACTAAGAGATCATTAGTGATCTTTCCTTATATGCTAGAATTTGTTAGGTTTATAATCTTGCTTAAGGGTTAAACTGACTGTTCTTGGTGGCTTTTTGGCATTTAATTACATACATTATGATTGTTTAATTTGTGCGTTTATAATCTCAGCATTTGCTATCATCATCGATGGACAAAACAGTACGGTTGTGGCAGTTGTCTAGCAAGACATGTTTAAAAATCTTTTCTCACAGTGATTACGGTGACAAAATTAACTACATTCATTTATATTCTTAGTTCTTACCACTTGAGAAGAATATTTTTATTATTTTTTCTGTGTTCTTGTTTTTCTGATACAGTGACTTGCATCCAGTTTAATCCTGTCGATGATAGATATTTCATTAGTGGATCTTTAGATTCCAAGGTTCGAATATGGAGTATTCCTGATCGACAAGTTGTTGATTGGAATGATTTGCATGAAATGGTCACTGCTGCGTGTTATACACCAGATGGCCAGGTTGAACCATAAATGATTATTATTATTATTGTTGTTGTCAGTTTTACTGAAAGTAAAAAAATATAGGCAATGGTTCTTATTATTTATCAATTTTAATTAATATCAGATGGATTTTTTGTGTTTTCGAAATCTTAGGCTGCACTAGTTGGTTCATATAAGGGGAGCTGTCGTTTATACAATACAACTGGTATGAAACATTTTCTGTTTTCTTCTTTGGGTTCTCTTTTTGTTTATATTCTAAAATATTTCTATATCTTTCAGAAAATAGATTGCAGCAGAAGAGTCAGATCAACCTGCAGAATAAGAAGAAGAAGCCACATCATAAAAAAATCACCGGTTTTCAGGTGATAAAACTATTACACGCCTTTAGGGTGACGGTCCTTTTTGGTTTGTCACGGTTATGTTTTTGTTTTTTAGATACTTTTAAACACACTGCTGATTAGCATTCATATACAGTTTGCTCCTGGAAGTACATCAGAAGTGCTAATAACATCTGCAGACTCACGAATTCGTGTTGTTGATGGTGTTGATCTAGTCCACAAATTCAAAGGTAATGTTTACAAGATATATTTCATATTTGATTTTTAATTCTTTTATATTCTGTTATACATTATCGTGTTCTTTTATAGGTTTTCGCAACTCAAACAGCCAAATTTCCGCCTACGTGTCAGCAAACGGGAGATACGTGGTATGTGCCAGTGAGGATTCCAACGTGTATGTCTGGAAACATGAAGCTGACTCACGAGCCAGTAGAAACAAAGGTGTAACCGTTACCCAATCATACGAGCATTTCCACTGTCAGGACGTATCAATGGCGATCCCATGGCCTGGTATAAGCGACCTCTGTTGGGGTTTCGGGCCTACCGAACCCGCTAGTCTAAGTCGGGACCACGATGAGGCATCAACGGCTAACCATCCTCCTACACCAGAAGATGAAACTAACCGAGTACACGGTTCATTGGTTAGCAGCCCGCTTCACGGAACCATATCAAGTGCCAGCAACGGTTACTTTTCGATAGGATATCAGCTACATGGCCCGAGGAAAAGCTTGTTACAGCCACTACCAAGAACCCAAGTCCTCGGACCAGTGTTGACTTTTCAAACGGGTTGAGCCCCGGAAAGTCGGCGTGGGGTATGGTGATCGTGACAGCTGGATTACGCGGGGAAATCAGAACATTCCAGAATTTTGGAATGCCGTTCGGATATAAGTGGATGGGGATATTGGATGGTTGTACAGATAGCTTCAAAGATTGTAATATTAGCAGGGGAGTCTTGTTTTGTTTTTGTGCTACTTCTTCTGCCTGTTCGAATTCGGAACTGATGAAGAAGACCAGTTCTTGAGTAGGAAAAAAATAGAGTTCTCAGGAAAAATAACAAAAAGAAAAAGAAAAAAAAAAAACGAAGAGAATACGTTTGAGCGTTGATGAATTGTAGAGACTTGAAGATATTAATTTGTATTTTATGATTCATTTCTTGTGTATTCAGTCTGTATCTTCTTTAACTTATGTTATATTGGTGGAAATGAATGAATTTATGATTGTGTATACAACTATCGCGTGTCTTTCGATAATTTTTACCTCTTTATTGTGTTACAAGTCCTTAATCGCAGGAACATTGATAAGTTATGGTGTTGAGTATGTGAGTATCTCGTGTTTTGATGCCTAAGAGTGAACTTGTAACACAAGTGTTGAGTTATATGAATATCTTGTGTTGTATCCTGTAACACAAATCACTCAAAGTCTTAGGTTGTATTAAATCTGACTTGAGAGTAAGTATATTGTGTTTTAAACGTCTAGATCGAATTTGATTATGAAATAATCAGACGTGAGAGTGGTATTAACAAAAGAATCATAAAAATAAAAATAATGTTAATTAAGAGCAGTATCTGTTGTAACGTTAGAAATCGATTCCGTTAGTCTAAGCAAAAATAGAGGCGGGGATTTGAAATCCATTCTGTATTCTGTACGTTAGAAAGTCAATATTAACCGTAGATTATCTATAGGGAGATTTGTATTTTATATTTACTTTCACAAGTAAAATTTCGAAAAATAAATAAAATATAGTATTTGTCTTATATTATCCATAATTTGAACTCCCAGAGTCCCATACAATGCCCGTAACTCTGGAGGTAAAAGATAAAAAAATGCTTTAAAGAGTGCACCTTAATATAACATATATCTTGGAAGTCACGTGCTAGCAGTTTAAATCTCTTTTCCTGATTGGTTACTTCAAACATAAAATTATCCACTTTAATTTCCGAATATAGTAAAAACTAAACACAGATAACCACCACCACTACATGAAGTACTAGTTTTAGTTACCCGTGTATTATACATAACATGAAGTGTTAATTATTAAATAACATAAAAACATAAATAAAACCAAACGCATTATATATTAAATAAGACATAATAACTTTCGATTAAAAGATCACAAATGAACAAAAACCTCATTGTAAACTACATTTGTAGTGACGTTAGTAAGTTTGCCCTCGTTATCTAAAGCTAAGAGTTTCAATTCATTTTTTACTCTTGACTTGTGACAAGACGACATAAAACTTACCATGCGTAAAAACAGACTCTTTTAAGTACAAACCGACTTTTGACAAAGATTGACCTTAACTTTTGTTATTGTCATAGCAAAATATACAGCCAAATGAAACTGTATTCTTTTAAACTTAAAAGGAATCTTTTGACAGGTAAAATCGTGAGCTAGAATGTTGATTATTATTTATTTAATATTAACTTTATTAAACTCGTTTATTATACGGTTAAAAAATAAAATATTAAATATAATGAATATTTATGAAGTTAAAATGATATTAAAAAATAAGATATAACTAAAATTACATATGAGTAATAACAATAAACAATAAAATAATGATATTAATTTTTAAACTTTTTTTTTTCAAAAAAAGTTAAAAAAAAAATTCAAAATAAACCATATTAAAATGTCATTTTAAAACATTAATTTTAAAATATTTTATATTTTAAGAAAGTTAGATGTTTTAGAAAAGATTCTTATTTTATAAATTAATATTTTCTAGAAATAACATTAATAAAAAGACATCTTTTTAATTTATTAAAAAAATTAGTCTAAAAAAGAATTAAAATTATTTAATATCTTTTAATTTAGATAATTATTTAAGAGGAGAGAGATGCGGCAAAAACGAACTTAGGGGGCCTAGGAATGTGTCAAGTGTCCCATTAAGTTACTATTTTAGTATTATATATAGATTTAAAACTAACGCTAGTAATCCCGTGTATTATACGGGTTGAAAAAATAAAATAAAATATAATGAAAATTTATAAAGTATAAAATGACATTCTAAAATAAGATATGATTAAAATTATGTATAAGTAATAACTATAAGTAATAAAATAATGATATCAATTTTTAACCTATTGTTTATAAACTTTTTTTCAAAAAAAAAGTTAATATTTTTTCAAAACAAACCGTATTAAAAAAATGTCACTCTTTAAAATTTCTTATATATCTCCTAATTTAATTGTTTTGTAGTTTATAAAAAATTTACTTTAAAAAAACCAATATTAAATATTTTATATTTAAAAAAAGTTAGATGTCTTAGAAAAAAATTTTGTTTTATAAAAATTTATTTTCTAGAAATAATATTAATAAAAAGACATCTTTCTTAATTTATTAAAAAATTAATCTAAGAAAATCAAATTTATTTAATATTTCTTAATTTAAGTAATTATTTAAGAGGAGAGAGATGCAGGAAAAATAAAGTTAGGGGGCCCAAAAATATAGTGTCTCCATAAATTACTCTTTTACTATTATATATAGATAAACCCACACCACCCCGTAAGTAAACTCACTTTTCGATCACCTGAAAGTTGATCTCAGTTCACATTGCATCAAGGATTGAGATGAATCAATCACCGGATAATAACACGAACACTTTGGTCGGAAATGTACCTCTGAAAGCGAACTTGGGTGATATGAGGGGTTTAGTTGGTGGTTTGAACGGATTGAACAGTTCAAGCATTATTGATGGTGGTAATTTTGATGGTGCAAAGGCGTATAAAAAAAGCAAGATCAAAATGTCATACTATACGCACACCACAAACATATTATACAAGTCGTATGAACTTGTCACCAGTATGCACTGTCCAATCAGTCGACTTCAGTGAGTTATACGGGTGGTATAACATTATGATGTGTTTGTATATCCTCCGGAAGTTGATAAAGCTTCTAGAGAAGCGAGAAGCTTGTGGGGTTGGTTTGAATTTGAGTTCTTCGCCGTTGATGAAGGATGAAGGTTGGATTGCATATGAGTGTAGGAATTAAGTGAAATGAGCAAGTTTATGATGTAAATTTTGTTTAGTTTCAACAAGGATATTATCCATCATCTTTTGTATAGAAAAGTACGGGAAATCATGAATTAGATGAAGTTAAAGGCTGAAAATTCATGTTATTCAAATTTAATTTCATACATAAATTTGTTTAATAGGGTGAGCTTCAATGTGACCCGTCAACCAAAAATAAAGAGAGAAATTGACTAATTACAAAATCAACCAAGGTAAATAAATACGCAAATTACTCGAATTATATATTTACACATTTTACGTTATGCATTCATTTAAGTTATGTCATTATCAATTTGTTTGTCTCTGTCTAGCTCGTCCAAATACAAGTTTGTTAACTTTTAGATCAGCTTTATATGATATTAGAATAAAAAAGAAGTTCGTTAACGGCTTAAGGCAAGGATTGGATCGGAATCTTGCAAATATGGACCTTTAGCAGTGTTTAGAAGAGCGATGGAGCGTCTTGAGCACTTATCCCCTTGACGTGAAGAATGCTTTCTTTTGTGGGGTGTTAGATATTTTGTAGATCGTGATGTATTTTTGTGGGGTGTTAGATCGTGATGTATTTAAGGAGCAACCTCTTGGCCTGTACGAGTCATATCATTCATTTTGTTCGTGAGAAATTTAAGTGAAGAAATCAAGGTAACAAATGTTTGCACTGATGCTTAGTTTGGGAGTTGTTGATCAGAAGATTACACTAAGCAGGGGTGTCAAATAACTACATTTTCTGATAGAGTAATGCTATTTTGCTATAATACCAGCCATAATTACCACATTCAATCATTTTTAGTTTCTTTGACCGGGTAATTATCACAATAATTTTCTACATTTCAGTTTCAATTGTATTCTACTATAAATTTTAAAGAATACTATGAGAATGGACACACTTTAACTTTATAAAATTTCCTATGTTTCACTATATTTAACTTTAATCGTTATTTGACGGAATCTATATTTCAATGTTGGTAGTCTCACTCTGAATAAAAATACTGAGTTGAGCCAGTGAAATTTCTTAGCAATGGGTTTCATCCTGAGAGGGTAAAACCTGGCTGAAAAATGAATAGGTGGACCTGATTAAGATAACATTTATCATCCGAAGCAGGGTCTCACATTTGTCGTTAAAAAAAAAAACGAATGATGTTTAAAGGGTTCAAAATCTCAAGATACAGAAAGTTGGCCCGCAGGCCATTAAGTATGATGTGACCCATAAATTATGTCACTTCCAGTTATATCCTAAAACTCTAAAAAGGGCCTAACCCAGACCCGACCCAATTTTAGGGCTCAATGCCTCTATGGGACGGAGTAATTGAATGAAACAATCACAACCAGATTGAGAGGGGGTGAAAGGACATAGACTTGAGATTTATATATTTGATTTACGGACTAGCATAACTAAAAACAAATAGACACGTGTCGCTAAGCAGGTGGATGTTGTTTCCTCGCAGGCGATCACAGCAATGATGTCAAAGAGACGTCTGCTTAGGACACATGTCCACTTGTGACTGGTTCTGCTATACATGCGTCCGTTACTATCTGTACAGGCGCCGCCGTCTTGTCTGGTAGGAACACATTTAATGGAGAATATTTAAAGGGACGTTTTGAGAGGAAAAAAAAAAAGAAAATGCATATTTGAGAAATTTTCCTTTAAATTATATATTTAATCGTTTTTGCTGTGAATTATGTATATACGTGTTTATGGATTATAATTTTAAATCGTCTTTGTTATTTAAAATATTTGAATACAACTTAAGGAAGTTGAAAAAAATAACAAAATCGTTTTAAAACAGTAAACGTTAAAATTTACCGGTCTAGACGACTCACCCAATATGGTTGGTTTGGTCCGTCACTTACTCAACTCTAACTAGGGTTGACGTGTAATATATATGTGAATCCAGGGATCGTTCAGGAATTATCAGAATTGATTTGAACAAGTATTGATCGCGGAATTATCAATACTTGGTGTTTAATCTAATAATACCAAAATCAACCAATCAAACAAATAAAATAAGAATAATCAAAAACCGAGAGAACTCAATAATATTGATCGTAATACTTTCTTGTTGCTATTGATGTTGCTGATCTTGAATACAATGATTC
Source organism: Flaveria sonorensis (assembly GCA_025506505.1). Classification (NCBI taxonomy): domain Eukaryota; kingdom Viridiplantae; phylum Streptophyta; class Magnoliopsida; order Asterales; family Asteraceae; genus Flaveria; species Flaveria sonorensis. The sequence continues at coordinate 4,327,055 of CM046424.1, forward strand.
AGATAATGATTACTGATGATTCTAATGATTCTCAACTGTTGTTCTGTATGATCTATGTTGTTGATCTCGTATATATATAGAGAGATCTAATTCTGTTCTATTGCTAGCTATTTTGTTGCTATAATTAAGCTAATTAAACTTATCCAAATCCTCGCCATGTTTATCGGTTTAGGAATTTAAGATTTACAACGAATCTAATATGACTAAAGTTGTTGATGTGACGTGGAATATTCGCTTGAATAATATGTCTTCCATCATTATTAATGTTATTGTTCTGCCATGTTGACTTGTTGACTTTATGTTGACTTCTGAGTTAAATTGGTCTTCCGTAGGAATTTACTTTTCCGCAGGTAACTAGTCTTCCGCAGCAACACTTTGTTCTTCAGTACTTGTTCTTGTGATTCCGCAGGAGTTCTTATCTTCTGCAGCAATCCCTCCTTCAGTAGCTTGTTCTTTTCTTGTTCAGCTGAAGTTGTTCTTCCGCAGGAGATCCACGGATGTACACTTCAGTTATGTTCCTAAGAACATCTACGGAAGAACACTTTATTCATCCGCAGTTGTTCCAACACTAAGTCAATTTTCCAAATTGACACAGTTTAATGTTTCCTGCACATTCACACATACATTCTGAAATATATTATATCATAGATGAATATATTAAATGAAGTGCAAAATAAATGTTATTTAATTCATAAACACAATTATAATCAAATATATTCATATTATATCATCAAGAATAATAATTACAATCATGATTACAAGAGTGATCTTTATCATCTAAACATATACAAAAGATCTATCCCTAACAGTACTCCCCCTTAGGTTTAGACTCTAGTAATCATTGGTTTAATGCTTTAAGCTCATTCACTCTTGACAAAATCTTTGCTTTGAAGTAATCAGCAGTCACTTGTTAATCTTCATACTTAATCTTGATCTGCCTTCGGCTCATCCTCTTCAGAGTTTTGTATTTCAAGCCCAGGACATCCTCTTCAGTAGTGAGTGTTCCAACAACACTATTGTTTGACACCACCTCCAATTCGTCCTGTTCTGAAATTCTCAGTTCAGTGATGGCTTTATTTCTGATCCGATAAGTTGACCAGCTTCATACTTCCTCTTACTAGCTTTGGCATGCAACTTATCTATGACTTGGATAAGATGTACGTATAAGCACAAGTCATTCTGAGCAGTTTGATCTTGCAGCATTGGGAAAAACTTGTCGTGCAGATATGATGTGTAACTTGGGTGTAACAGTTTTATTTCAATTGGATCAAAAATCCTTATACTGGCTGCCTTCCTTTGAGGATCATTCCTCAGCAGAACCAGTTCCTTATTCTTTCAACATATCCCCAATCAGTAATAAGGAATGTAAACTGGTTGCTTTTTATTGTTTGATGGATGCACTAGCTTTGTCTTCAGCACCAATTCTCTTTAAAAATTCTTCATTAATCAATTGAGATTTGGGCTGAGACTTCCTTAGTTTCTCCTCATGTTCTTTGCATCTACCAATCTTGACTCCCTGAGAACATCTCCTTTGAACTTGTGACTCAGTTTGGTCACAAGTATGGAAAAGTTTCTTCCCCCTTGGACTTATGGGATGATTGGTGATGGGAATGGTTTGTAATGTATGCAGGTCTACATCTGGCAGGGCTAGTAAAGATTCTACTCTGGGAAAGTATTGTACCATGCCAGATGTCCTCTAATAAGTGTGCAATCCCATTCCCCATCATATTTCTAAGCAATTATTTGATTCTCTTTGCTTCTTCAGGCCTTGTGATGAGATCAAAGAATTGTATTAATGTATATTTTTGCTCAGTGATCTCTCTCACAGCAGTGCCTAGAGGCCAGATCTTGTGAGGAACTAAATCCCTGGCTCTCTAATCATTTTCTCTTTTCCTATATGCATATCTTTGGCTTTTACTATTGTGGGTTCAGCAGGAGTTTGAGTTTGTTGATAGGCAGGATTGGGAGCTCCGGATCTGAATTTTACTCCTGTGTCTAGCTTTACTTTCATGATATGATCCATCATTGCTCTGAGTTCACCAACTGATCTTCCCTTTAGCTCATGGGGCTGGTAGTTGGCCCAAATCCTTCCTAATCTTCTCCATGTTGATAGTCACCATCGTAGCCATCAGATTGAATACCTTCTGGATGTATTCATGGTCGAATACATCCAGATGACCTTGTTCATTCTCTCCCAATTCTAGGGCACTACGGATTATTCCTTCGTTTACCCAAAAGGGTAAGTTCCCAATGGTCGCAGTGATCATGGTTCCTTCATCTCCTTCGACTATTGCAGCTGTATTCCAGAAATCTATCATGTGGGATAGATAGATGACTGAGTCAGCAGTCAGCGCGTAGAAGAGTCGTGTTCTTCTCAGGTATCTTATAATGTCTCTGCATTCATCCTCCACATCTGGATTCAGAAATGCACAGACATTGTGGTCTTTTACAAACCGATTAGCCATGGTGACAGTGGTGTTAGCCTAGTGTTCGATGTAGACGATGAAGAAGGGGGTTTTGGATGAAGGGGTTTTTAGGTCAAAGTGTTTTGAAAATGAATAGAAAGGCCAACGGTCGAAGTACCTTTTATACCTTTTCAGACAGGCTGTCTACCATGTGGGACCCATTTACATTTTTTACCCCTCCGAGGTTATAACTATGCCTAATAAATAATTAATAGCAATTAATGATCACATAATTAAGCAAAGTATAATATCCACGGAAATCATAGTTTTCTGTTTCTTCCGTACTTTATCTACGGAAGTGGACCCATTCTGTCTTCCGCAGAAACATCTGCGGATGAACAGATTTCACTGTATCTACGGAAGATAGCTCATGTCTTTCGTAGTACACCTGCGGTTCCGAAGGGAATTAATTGATTAGTTATACTACTCAGATTAAGGGAATTAATTGATCAGTTATACTCAGATTCATGAGGTATTACTCCCCCTAAATTTGTGATTAATCATCTACGGATGCGTTTATCAAAAATTTATACGAAGATCGTATGATCAGTGAATGTGTAACTGAGAATCACATGAGTATAGTGTTCTGTGGCAGGCAGTTGGTTGAGAAACTAAGGATCATACTATAAATCAGACATATTCCTGCTTATTTTGGTTGATTGAAAGCCTACTGGATCTAGTGCAAATTAATATGGTGATCCACAGAAGTTCAACCTAGAGTGTATGTTGGGCATGTTTGGCTAGTTATCATGTTTTGGTAAGAATTAAAGATAAACAAGGATGAATGCATCATGCAAGGTGTATGAAAGTCTGTCTCCCAGATTGTGATCAAGTCATCACTTTATCACACATACCATGTTCCATAGATTATAAGCTCTATCTTAAGATTTCTTTAAAATCTTATTAATGCCTTTTATGAATGCTCTTTGAATACTATGTAGTTGATCCTTTAGGATTCTTTGGGAGCAGTTCTTTTTAGGAACTTTTAATGATCAGCATCAGGTCACCAGGTCTTTACTTACGTAAAACAGAGGTGCCCTTGACCCAGGTCTTTGCTTACGCAAAACAGAGGGTCATGATGCGCAAAGATAGAGGTTATAAGGTGTTACAACATAGTAAGTGTGCATAAGTGATGAGTTGTGTACTTTCTGATGAGACTTACTTGTTAACTCCTGACAATGACTTGTCCATACTAAGTCATCTTGGCTTTATGTTGAACATGACATAGCTTATTTTCCACTCAGGATGAACCTATTCACATATTCAACACATCAGATCAGTAGTTAGTTGGTTGGGTGTAGGCAGGATATATGTCATGTTTATAGCATACTATCATATCCATAGATTATCAAAAGCCTTACACATAAGTTTTTGTTGTATCCTCATATGAGCACAGTTAATGAGCCTATATACCTGATGTTAATGTTTTGAACTTATTTTAAGTTGATCATGCCTAATGATTCAATTAAAAACTTAAATCTTACTGAATCAAAGGACTTAGTGAATAAATCAGCAAGCTGATTTGTTGTGTCCACTTTGATCAACTTAATTAGTCCCTTTTCTGAGCAGTCTCTTAGAAAATGATATCTGATTTCTATATGCTTAGTTTTACTATGTTGGACTAGATTACCAGTGATAAACATAGCAGCTGAATTGTCTATATATATTGGTGTCTGGAGAAAATTGTAACCATAATCAAGTAATTGATTTTGTAACCATAGAACCTAGGAGCAGCCTGTTGAAGCAGCTATGTATTCAGCCTCGGCTGTGGATACTGAAACATTTGTCTGCTTTTTGCACTGCCAAGACACAAGTCTTGGTCCTATGAATTGACATCCTCCAGTTGTTGATTTTCTATGGTTGTTGCATCCTTCGTAGTCACTATCTGAATAGGAGTAAAGCTTGAAGTCTCCTTCTTTGGGATACCACTTGTTATCAGCCCTCCTTGGATGTTCCTGTAAACAAAAATGAACTTAGTTAGACTTAGGAGCCCAAGCCTTGCTGGTCTTGGGCTTGACATTATTATCTAATGTATCAACTTTCTCATAAATAAGACTTGAAGTTTCTAGATTAACTGTACAGTCTATTAATTCATTATGTTTAGTTTGGGGTGAGGATGTAATGGTTGATGAAGTTGAGGTGATGTCTTCTTGATTCATACTGACTTGGTTAGTCATTTTTGTTTGAGACTTCTTCTTTGATGTGGATGATGAGGAATTGCCAGAAAATATTTCTGCATCCTTTGCTTTGGATTTAGGCACATCATTGCCTTTGTCAAAGTGATCAAAGAAGTTGTCTTCTTCCTCAAGTGCTACCTTTTTGTGTGGTGCATTATTTTGCACTTGTGATTCTTCTTCTTATTCTTTAATTGCACCTCAGCAACTTTGTTGTTTTTCTTAGTAACTTTCTGTTCTTGTTGTTGTTTCTTTTGGTTTGAATCTCTATCATCTTCAATAGATTGTGAGTCTGACTCAGAGGTATCTACTTTCTTTGTCTTGGCAATCTTTGTTCTGTTCTTCTTGTTAAAGTAGCATTCCTTTGTAGTATGGTTGTTTTTGTTACATCTTGCACAATATTTGTTGAAGTAACAATCTGAAGTCATATGATTGTTCATGTTACATATGAGCAATAGCTGCTGAAGTAGCATTCTTCTGTGCTGTGGTTGTGCATGTCACACCATTTACAGTAAACTTCATCTTCACTGTCAGATGCATTCCTTTTCTTTGCCTTCTTCTTGCTCATCAGTTTTTGCTTCTTTAATTCCTTTTCAAATTTAGCTGCTGATGAGTCTTTTCTTTTCCAGACATGATATCAAAAGGTTCTTGTGTTGTATCTTTTGTGACCTTTTTCTTAGTCTGTTTGATTTCTTCCGCAGATGATCTGCGGAAGTTATGTTCTTTTCTCCTAATCCTCTTTTTACTGACTTTTCTTTATCTAGTTTATTGAATGCATGCATGCCTTTATTTAATTTCTCAATCCTTGTGTGGATTGTCTTTAGCAGATTTCTTTGTTTTGGTGGATAGGGTAGTTTAAGTTCATTTAGTACCTTTGGAATTGAGTATTCTTTTAACATAGTTTTATCCTTACCCAACCCAGCATTATTAGTCTCAGCCTCTTCATCTAAGTCATCATAGTTGTCATAATCAAATTCTAACAGCTTGGAGTCTGATGAACTAGATTAAGATGACTCAGTATTATTAAGTTTATCTGATGACTCAGGTTTGAAGTGATTAGATAAACTATTGGTCATTGACTCAGGTAAAGGAATATAATTGTTGGTAACTGGTGGTGCAACTGCATGAAATCCCAATCCTGACTTGTTCTTAGACTCAATATGAGAGTTTAACAGTTTCTCATACTGTTGTGATGACAATTGAAATTTTTGCAGTTTCACCTCAGTAGATGCATGTTCTGACATAGATTTGATTAAAGATGTAGTCAGATGCTCAACTTGTGCTTTTAGATTGTAATTTTCAGATACAAGTTTATCTAAATCCTTTTGTAAAGAATTAATTTTGACTTGATAAAGTTTGTGTTCTCTAACATGAGATTCATTTAAGAGTAAGGTTTCTTTTACTTTATCAGCCAATTGTTAAGCATGTGTTCTATATCTTTCTGCTTCATCTATGCAAGAAGGGGAACACAACCTTTCTCTTACCTCAGTGGCCATTGGAGGGACTTTGTTTTCTATATTGGCTATCAAAGCTTGGTTTTCAGCAAGTACTTCCTTCTCATACATGCTCCAATCACAAGTACCATCTTGCAAAAAAATTAAAAAAGTTTCTTTAATGTTAGAGATACCTGTTGTATTGTTTGGTGGGGATGCATTGGTTAATAGTGGTTGTGTGAAACTCCTTTGACTAGGCTGTCTTGAGTCAGTTGACTGCTGTTGGCTGTTATTGCACTCCCTTGAAAAGTGTCCAAACAGATTGCACTTAAAGCATCTCACTTTGGACTTATCTATACCATTTTTTGTTGTTTTTCCTCCAACAGACAATCCTTTATTTCTTTTCATGTACATCTTGGCTCTATAGGCAATCACTGCCATTTGCCATTGTAGATCCATCTCTTCCACTTCGTCAGGATGAAGTTCTTCTAGATCTTGTTGACAAAAGTGAGCAGGAGTCAAGGTGCTTCCTAGATAAGCCTGAAAGCTTGAGCTGAAAGCTGCAAAGGCAGCTTTCTGTTCTTCAGTCTCCAGAACCACAGTAATTGGTTCTATTTGATTGTTATTCTTCTTGCTTTTGGATTCATCAGCCTTTCCTTTTGTCTGTTTGTGCTGATTGCTTTGAGTTCTTGATTTTGAAGGCTTTGCTGCGTAGAAACTTATTTCTCCTTCATGTTCACCTTCATCACTGGAGTTGTCTTCATCTTCATTGCAGATGAATGACTGCCAATATTCTTCAGTTCTTTGAATTGATAAGGTGCTATAGGTGCTTTCACACTTTTGTTTCTTGTCTTTTCATCCAGCTCCAATGCTTCTACTTTTGCCACTAGAGTGTCTAGACCTATTGTTTTCAGATCAATAGTATTTTTAAACATGGACACAGTCTATGTCCAGTTTTCAGGCAAAGAATGAAGCATCTTTTTATTCAATTCTTCATTGCTGTACTTAATTTCAAGGATGTTCATCTCTGTAACAAGTTACATGAATCTATGCAATTGTTGAGGGACTGACTCACCCGGAATTTGATGGAATGTTTCATATTGTGCACGGAGAGTATCCCTCTTTATGCTTCTAATCTCGTCACTACCTTCACACAGAGTGTGCATGATTTTCCATAACGAGTTAGCTGTTTTGTATGATTCACACCTGATCAAGAGTTCTTCAGGCAAAGCCATAGTAAGCATACTATAAGCTTTGATGTCAATCTTGACTCTCTTGGCATCATCAGGTGATAGATTCTTTAAACTGATGGGTTGATTATTATCCTTATAATCCGCTCCTAAGGCAGGTGGGATATAAGGTCCTTCGATTATCGAAGCCCATAAGTCAGAATCTGTGTAATTAACATGATTCCTGAACCGGATTTTCCAGGTTTAAAATCAGATTTGTTTTCCAGTTTAGGAGGTTGATAAGCACCAACAACTGAGTTACTCATATTATTTAATTTTGAAGAGCAGAGGTTTTGTTTTAAAACAGAATTCGATTAAACTAATCAAAGCTGATAGATCAATTGATATGAATCAATGAGCACCAAGCTCTGATACCACCTATGAATCCAGAGATCGTTTAGGAATTATCAGAATTGATTTGAACAAGTATTGATCGCGGAATTATCAATACTTGATGTTTAATCTATTAATAATACTAAAATCAACCAATCAAATAAATAAAATAAGAATAATCAAACCGAAAGAACTCAATAATATTGATCGTAATGCTTTCTTGTTGCTATTGATGTTGCTGATCTTGAATACAATGATTCAGATAATGATTATTGATGATTCTAATGATTCTCAACTGTTTTTCTATATAATCTATGTTGTTGATCTCGTATATATATATATATATAGAGAGATCTAATAATGTTCTATTGCTAGCTATTTTGTTGCTATAATTAAGCTAATTAAACTTATCCAAATCCTCGCCATGTTTATCGGCTTAGGAATTTGAAATTTACAACGAATCTAATATGACTAAAGTTGTTGATGTGACGTGAAATATTCGCTTGAATAATATGTCTTCCATCATCATTAATGTTGTTGTTCTGCCACGTTGACTTGTTGACTTTATGTTGACTTCTGAGTTAAATTGGTCTTCCGTAGGAATTTACTCTTCCGCAGGTAACTAGTCTTCCGCAGCAACACTTTGTTCTTCAGTACTTGTTCTTGTGATTCCGCAGGAGTTCTTATCTTCTGCAGCAATCCCTCCTTCAGTAGCTTGTTCTTTTCTTGTTCAGCTGAAGTTGTTCTTTCGCAGGAGATCCACGGATGTACACTTCAGTTATGTTCCTAAGAACATCTACGGAAGAATACTTTATTCATCCGCAGTTGTTCCAACACTTAGTCAATTTTTTAAATTGACACAGTTTAATGTTTTCTGCACATTCACACATACATTCTAAAATATATTATATCATAGATGAATATATTAAATGAAGTGCAAAATAAATGTTATTGAATTCATAAACACAATTATAATCAAATATATTCATATTGTATCATCAAGAACAATAATTACAATCATGATTACAAGAGTGATCTTTATCATCTAAACCTATACAAAAGATCTATCCCTAACAATATATAAAACCGACTGCAGTATACCATTTTATATTTTTTCTTTATATATTGATTAGAAATAGGGTGTGTAAAAAAACCGAAATAACCGAACTGTAACCAAAATAACCGACGCAACCGAACCTAGAAAACCGAAACCGCTAAGAAACCGACGGTTTGGTTTGATAATTTTTTAAAAACCAAATTTTTCAGTTCAGTTTTGGTTTGCTTGTAACAAAAACCGAAAAAAACCGAACCGAAACCATACAACCCAACTTGTTAATTTAGAGGTGTAATTATATACTTATAAAAAAATAATTAGCCTATTAGTTAGTTATTTAATTTATGTTATCTAAAAGAGATTGAATATTTAGGTTTCAAGAATAATATTTAAACTTTTTTTATTTGAATTAATAGATTAAAATGTTTTATTGAATATATTGTTCTTATATTTTATGGATTGCATTTAGTTTGATGTCAACTAATTTATAAAAATATATAGATTATATTTACAAATCAACAAAATGATGTAAGATCAAAGTTTTTGTCTTAAATTCGTTACTTTAAAACAATTTTTTCTAAAACTTGAAGCCCAAATGGTAAAACCGAAAAAACCAAAACCGAACCGAAACCGAAGTTAAAACCGAAAACCAAAAACCAAAAATCAAAAACCGCAAAAACCGAAATCGAACGTTTTTAAAAATCTAGAAACCGAAACATCAGTTTTTGGTTAAAACCAAATCAAACCAACCATGCACACCCCTAATTAGAAATGTCACCTCAATTTCCTTTTATACAAGACAACATATATAATTATCTATTTATTTTTCTTTTTTAGTACATGGTCCTGTAATTGCACATGAGAGATTCCAGTGAAATTGAATATGTTGGCATATTGTCATTCACCACTGAAATCAAAATATAACAATAACTATATGACAATATCATATTGAGGAGATAAGTTACATAGAAAGTTACGAAAATGGCCTCTTGAGTTGAAAAGACATTAGAGATCGACAACATATCAGATAAGCAGCAGCACCTCTCGAGCGACCATTGGAGCCTCACAGCGGTTATATTGTCACCTTCGAACACTCCCATTCTTTCATTCACATGAATCATCTTTTCTTTTTTTGTTTCCTTCCTCTTCGGTGTCATCTATGTATTTAGAAAGCAACAATAACGGTTCCATACGCGCGTATATGTATACTGGCGAGTTACATTTTAGCTCCTATTTGGGATGTATAAGAAAAAACGACTGTTTTAGGCCCCTATATTTGCGCGGCTTTCAAATTTTCAGGGTTTGGGTATGTGATGAGAGTGAAAGTTTATGTCTTTAATGTGTGGTTTTTGAATCGAAAGATTTCTAAAGAAAACACATCCGCATGTTTTTCAGTTAAATTTAAGGTGAACTGTGAAAGATGATAAGGGATTTTCGTTTGATAGTCAAGGGTGAATCTTGTTCTATATGCATATTTGTCTTAAATTTTGATCGGTTTCATTATATGTTATCAAAAAATATCGGATGGAAATTTGGGATTTTTTAAACTTTAACACCGGCAAGTGATTTAGTAAACAAGAGTAGTGAATCGTAGTATGAAAACGAGATCAAAGAGTCATAAACTACCGTATTTTGAATTAAAAGGCCTTAAATTTTAATTTTACTTTAGGTCCTAAAACAACAAGATGTCGCTTTTTAACCTTTTAGACTCCACACATACTCTCCATGACCATTTCCTGTTGTTTTTATTTGTGAATGACATAATTGTATTTTACAACCGATTCAACGACCTCTAACTAGTTTTATACTCGTTCGGTGATCGTGTATTTTAATATCATAATAACATAACTATTTCTCTTTGCATTGTAAATAAAAATAGTATTTATTTAATATCAAGGTTCAACTCGTCTAACTTATGATTAAAAATGATGGACTACATTAAAAAATTCGTAAATATACATAGAAACACATGACCATTTTGGACCAAACATCCAATAACATTGTTTGTTAATAGCAACATAAACATAAAAATAAAGAAATTAACATTCATATTCAAAGAAAGTAATACTAAAGAATTGAATTGTTCATCTCCAAAGAAAGTCATATGAAGGATGCTGTTGAAAAGGTTAACTGTGTATCAGGAACAAACAAAAAAAATTATTACTTCACGTTACAAAATCACATACTTGACCTCAACATAAAAGATGATATTCATTAAATTGCTTCCATAAAAGTACAAGACATATACGATTATCATAGAAACTCATGAATTCTTGAAGTCTAGATCTAAAATTGTTGGATCTATAAATTCAAATCAAAATAAATATGAAATAACAATACATGACAATCTTTTCAACAATATATCCAACTTATAAACGCAACAGAGAGTACAAATGAAGACCCTTAAAACTAAACGGTATGATATAAACGTCTTAAATGGAAACCCAAGTATACCAAAGTAATTTTCAGTATGAAATACAAAATAATACACCTGAAACAAAAATCATAAAACAAATAAGTTATGGTTTTACAATTCTTTCTAACGGCCAACGAATACTATAAGTCCGGTCACCCGAGTAAACCCGATGGCGAAAGGTCACCCACGCTTGCAAACACAGACAACGCTGATGACCAGGCTCGCCCACCATTTCAGAGGAAACCTACCACCCAAAAACGTACTATAATAAAACTCCTATTCCACTTAAAACATGTTATACCAAATTCAAACTCACGACATGACTTTCACTTTTTAGCTCAAAGTTTTGAGTTATTTAATTTTTTTGGTTTACGCACTGACGTGATTATAACATTAAATTACGATTCAAGTGCCGCTAAAAAAGAAAAGAAAGAAAAATAAAATTCCAAGTAACGACAAACAATATTGATCCCTCACACAAGTAGAGAGCGAACTAAACACCAATATGTGATTCCAAATTATATTCTTTTTATATGTTTGTACAGTTTTAAAAAAAAAACAAAATACCATAATAACATATTATATATAATATTAAAAACCAATGTCGGTGTCTACAATAACTAAATTTCTTTTTTTTTTTCTGTTTTTATTACACTCTAATATATATTTGTGAGAAATTTTCACTATGTACATCATTGGTTCAGTGATTGAGGCTTTGTATTTGAACAAAATGACCCATGACCCATGTTCTAATCTAGGAAACGCCCAAGGTTTTGCACTTATTTTTTGTTTGTTTCTTTATCTTTTATTAACTAAATTGTTAAGTTACTCAAACGCATTGACATGGAGCTTGTAGCTATGTTCAAAACACGTGCAAGTAATTTCATATAAATTAGAATTAGATTCCGTGCGATGCGTGGTGAATGACGTTGGTATCATCTTTTTTAAAATCGTCTGTTGAGCGATATTAGAGATTAGGAGGATGAAAAACGAATAAAGATAGTGATTCGGTTGAATGAGGTTAGCCAACATTGATTACACTTGAATGGTTAGGTCGATTGGTGTTACCGACCACGATTGGAGAGGAGGAGGATATTGGAATCTTGGACGAGGAAGATAATCACTATGTTACAAAAAAATCTCGCAGCAACACGCGGGTTTAAAATTCTAGTTTCAATAAAAACATATTAATTTGCCGTGTAGCCCTGCTTTAAGAAAGAGTGTTATTTTGCGAAACCTTTGCGGAAGGATATGTCATTTCTTAAAAAAGAAATATGGCATATTATTAAGTAAATATAGAAAAATGATATGATTTTTCTTCTTTGATTTTAAAATTTATATTAATAAAATGGTATAAACAAATGAAACATTAGCCTTTAGTTATACTTTTCAAACTAGAATGGTCTATTTTTTTATTTCTTCTAGAAAATAAAAACTCATATAAAATTTCTCGTATATCTTTTCTGCATAAAAAAGTAGTGTGTTTTGTTATATATTTTTAACACAACGTATACAATTATTTTTTCAGTAGAAAACATATGACTTTCACCGATAAGTTTGGGACAGATTCATCGGTATAAGTGGCTCCCATCGTTAACACTTTTGTTGGAAAATAGGGCGATGATGATACGTTTTTCCGTTTTCTAGTTGGATCATTATTGGTATATACCAAAGGATCAGTGAGGGCATTGATGGATTATCTATGAAGATTAAAGGATATTATCATAACAGTATCACTTGGAAGTTATCAAAGGTTCACAGACGGAATTTTAGTTTTCATTTGTTTAACATTTTCATCTATCAGCAATATTATTTAAGACATTTAATTTTAATTAGTTATATATAAGTTGGTTTTTTCTCTTATTAAAACATGATTTTTTTTAATTATTGCATGAAAAGTAATTTCACATTTTTCATGTAGGTAGTGAGTTAAGTTATAATTATACTTTTCCACTTTCCTCGCAATCAAAATGTAGAAAACTCAAGAAAACTAACCATATTTCATACAAGTTAATTCATAATTATATGAAAGATTCTAACACAAATTTCTGCTAACCACCTAAAATATACTAGTTGAATTAAGTATGATTTAAAGATGTTAATTACTTGCCCTTTGACCACGGCCACATATTTAGGTTAGGCTCTTTGGGATGAACCGTGTGCGTTGTAATTTGTTTATACAAGAATTTAACTAATCATCACTTAGTGCATTCATAATGAATGATTTAAAGGAGTTTTTGGACTCATGTAGAATAAAGAGGAAAAAAAAAACGTTCTTGTGAAATATGCCCTTGAATGAGTTTTATGAGAGGGAAGGAAAGGTGGAGGAAATGGAAATGACACTCCTAGAAAAGTAAGTATCAACTTTAGTTATTAGTTCAATTCTCTCTCTATATATAGATACACATGTATATAGAGAGAATACAACCATTTTATATTTTAATTAACTAGTTCTCATTTTTTAAATGATCGATATACTTCTTACATACACATATGTAGACTGTGTACTAAAATGTATACTTATTTGTTCATATATGTTCTGATGTTATATAGTTTACTTACACATATTAAATTATATTACTTATACGTCTTTCGGTAATGTATATAGACAAACAATTAAACTAATTCGTTCATAAATTTCTCTAAACTTTTATACATACTTACTCGATCCATAAATCGTTTTTTGTTCTTTTTTTATTATTATTTGTCTATGTTTATTTTCATTTTTTTTCCTTTGCATTTTTCATATATATTTTTCAAAAATCATCAATTCTTTTAATTAATATTAGGCACACGCAAGACATAATTTTGTTTTCTTATGTTTCAGTCACCAAAACCAAAAGACACCAACAACATATGTTTCTTTTATGTATTTTAACCATGTTCGCGTCATCGGAGCAACAAGCATCACGAACTTCGCAGACGCAGCACATCACACCATTAACTAACAACATTGATCTCCTCGTATGACTTCGCTGCAACACACGTGTCAAATTAACGCATCATTAACTAAATTAATGTCTTCAAATTTTCTCCTTCCTATAAAGAAACAAATTCATGTATATTATATTATAGTATATATTAATCATGTGTAGGTCGGTGCCTACAACAAGGTGT